>JASDQU010101110.1:155072-174335 GCA_032191745.1 Picea mariana
TTTTTATTTTTTCTTAAAATAAATTCAGGTTAGAGTTTTTGTTTTTAAAATAAGTGTTTTTTATTTTATTTTATTTTTTTGTTTGTTAGTTTCTCTATGACCTGCGGGACTAGCTTGTGGCTGAGAAACTTTGACTCAGGGGCATCTAAGCCGTCAAAATCACTCGGGGATCGCACACGGCCTGAGCCACACCAACCCTTAATATGGATGGATTTTTTGTCCCCGCAGGTTTCGAACCGGTGACTTAACATCAGAGAGTGCCTTAACAACACACTCTGTCACCGACTGTCCTACACCTTAGGGATTTTTTAAAATTTTTGTTTTAAAAACTAACTTGCGAAGCTTTTTTGTTTTGTCGAATATATATATATATATATATATATATATATATATATATATATATATATATATANATAAATGTAAATTTTAAAAAATAAAAAATAAAAATCTAAGGAATGATTTAGGAGTTGATATTTAGTTGTTTATCAACGATGGTATCAATTGTTGAGGGCATGATTTCAATTGAGTTATAATTTCAACTCCAAAAAAAAAACAGTGCTACTGGTAGAAACACTTTTTGATTTGAGTGTAAGCTTAGAAGTCTTTGTCGACAATCAAATCACAATGACACCAATTGTCAATGTGATGAATCAGAATTTTAACCACCGTAAAAAAATGGTGCTATCGATAGCACCATTTTTCAAAACGGGGTAAAAAATGTGACCCTTGAAAAAACGAGAACTCTGGAGAGTTCTCTTTAAGTTGGTAACTATGCATACTTACTTAGATGGCTCTTTTATTGATTTTATTTACTCATCATGATGCATTGACTTGAGATCCTTGGAGGGCATATCCATTTGTCTTTGCAGGACCCAACTGGTGGACATTTTTGGAGGAACAAGCCTAGCTTGGGATTCCATGGGGCTTGAAGCCCACATGTTGGATACCAGGACCCACATGCCGGATGAAGAAGACTTTTCTTTGGAGGCCTATAAGACATCATGGAGGACCTAGCCTAGCCCCTACAACCCAAACATTTTTCTTAAGAAGGCCAAAACATCACCCTTGAGGGCTTAGCATCATAATAGGGCTAGGGTTTGGTGGTGGTTGAGGACACTTGGCACGTTTTGAAGGAAGGAAGCCATAGATCATGGAGAAGAGGCTTGGATGAAAGACACTTGGCCTTTGAGGGCCTAGCTCACCCATCTCCTACTCCAACGACTTGCAAAAGTGCCAAAACGTCACCCTAGAGGGGTGATGTCTTACTTTACGATTTTACTAATGTGAAAAAAGTACGAATTAAATGATACTATTTATGTAAAGGGGATAAATAAGTGTTGTTGTCCCTTTATTTTTTGGTTTATGCTAAATTATGTGGACAAACTATGTTTAGAACATTTTGTATAAATAGAGATCATTTGTATCTCATTTTCATCATAACTCTCCCATTGTGAGAAGACTAATGGCCAAAATGTTTTCTAGACTTGAGCATTTTTGGTATCTCTCTCTCTTGCAAATGAGTTTAGGTGTTATCTCTTAGTGAATGGATGAAGCTAAGTGGTGCACACCTCTTGGAGGCTTATTTACTTTCTCTTGAATGGTAAATCCTTGGTGAACTAGGGTTTGATCTCTCTTTCTTTTGGAATTGGTAAGGAAAATCTGCACTTGTTAGTTATTTCTTGCTTGTTCTTGCTTATTGTTTGTTGAAACCCTAGGAGGAGTATGTTGCATACACCCTCCATTAAGCTTCATCTCATTTGCTAAGTTTATAAGTCATTTTTGGACAAGGGTTGCTAGGAGGAATACAAGTGGGTATACCTTCCTAGATTAACCCTAGTTTGATTGGCATACCCTAGGGAGTAAGAGGATTTACAGCCCTAGGGATATTGTTGATCTAACTTGTGTTTTAAAGACTCCATTCACCCATATTTAAAAGGCATTAATCTGAAATTTTGCATTGGAGAAACAAATTGTTTGCATTGGTAAACATGTTTTGGTGAGATATCAATCTTGTGCAAGTTGAAATCTTTTGTTGATTCCGTGAGGTTGCTAAACCCTCTAGGGTGTCTTATTTCTCTTGGTATTCTTGTAGCTATAACAACTTAAAAGCTACATCCATTAGGTATGCAATAAATCATCTACTTTTCTTGACTTTAACTTGCAATTTGACTGTGGAAATTTGCTAGTAACCCATTATTTTCATTGTGCTACTAATTGGTGAACTTTTGGTTGGATTAATTTCCTATTTTTGTGGTTAAAAGATGCTGCTGTAGCAAATAACTCCTACAGCCACTTGGTTGTCATAAATATACTCTGAAAACTTATCATTACAACCATCTAATAACACTAAACATTGTGCTAAAGTGTTGAGAACTTATCTACATGTTTTATGCTTCATAAGTCAACTAATATTTGATGCTTTAAGTGGTTTAAACTGAAATAGTTACTTGATTTCATTTCTGATATATATCTTTGTTTACTTATGCAATTAGGGACAACAAGCTTAACTTGCTTGTCCATTTAACATATTACTTGCATACTTGGATTTTCTTGTGTCTCGGGCAGGTACAAACAATTTCCACAGGTACCCAAAGACTTGAACCTTAAACCACTTCCAAGACGTGCCATCAAAGCCATCTTCCACACTAAAACTTGACCTATAGGGGCATTCATGTCATCATCTCACTTTCCGTGTCATTTCCCCCTAGGGTCACTCGGGATCCCCCCCTTGAGGTGATCACTTCACCTCTAAAGTGATGGGAATACCTATATGAGGTGAAAGTGGGTAGGTGTTCTCTTAGTTTTCACCATATTGTGGTTTGGGTCGAGATTCTCCCAACTTACAACTTGTGCGATAACAGAGACAAAATTATTCATATCACTGAAATCTATTAGCTGGTGAAAGCCATGATAGCCCAAGTACTGGAGGAACAAAGTATTCCACAACAAGATATTCTACACAAAATTGAATTGTTGAATAGGAAATTTGAAGCATTATGCAAGATAATGTTTGGTATCATGATTGTTTTCTCTCATGTTAATGAGGAAGATGTAGCCACAGACCATAAGTAGAGCCCTCATTAATCTACTGGAACACAGGCCAACTCAATTTGCATTGAAGAATACCCCCAACCTTCAACCCCATTTCTAGAAGAAGAAAGGGAGGTACATAAGACAATGACCTAGCACTTGGAGGACACTATTCCATCCCCCTTTATCTGAATTTGGAGTGGTATTTTACTACTTAGTTTACTTTTTATGTTTCTATATGACACTTAGTGTTGTAATGTCCTTTTGTTTAGCTGTAAATAGACTATTTTTTATGTAAGTTATAAACAAGTCTGATACTATCAAATTGGAGGAGGACCTGGTTTCCTTTATGGAAAGCCTCCTCCAAAGACATATGTAACTTTTTTGGGTGTATAATATAAAACTATCATTGTGTTTATATTAACAAAAAAAAAATAGTGTAAACAAACACAAATTAAAAATAACAAAGATTGAAGTATGCTTTCATATATGTTATATCATAAATCTTAACTAAACCAGGGAACAAATGGAAAACCCAATCTCCTTCACTTAAAAATGTATCTATAAGATAATTAATTAGTTCTCTTGGATTTTGATAAATGTTAAAAACCTCTCCATTCAAATCATTTTTCTCATATGTAAGCTTTCTAGCCACAACATTATAAGTCAATAATTGACTTTGTTTCCCTCGATCTTTTTAATTGATAAGAATAAAATCATAAGTATCCTCTTTTACCCAACAACCAAGATGTATTATTTCAATATCAATTGCAAATGGATCACTATTGGAGATACGAATACTAGGATTCAACCTGCAACATAAATAAGTAAAAATTCAATTAACCTATAAATTAATAAAATTGATTTCTAACCTTAAACATTAAATATACATTTTAAATGTCTTACCAATAAATCTACTTCCTTGAATTTTCATTAACCTTGAATCTTGATAGTACTAATCATGTTCATGTGTTTGAATGAAAAAAAAAATCTCCAAAATGGTGATGTTGTGACATCTACAAATCTTGTAACCACTTTATTGAATGCTTGGTAAGTATAAGGTTCACAATCATAAATAATGTTTTGGAGAATGTAACCATGATGGATTTTGTTTTTCTAGGTTATAAATCACAGGGAAAACCCCTGAGTACTTCCCCTCATTTCGAGGATGGTACCTAAGGTAAATCGTAAAATATTTAGGGAACAAGGTCGATATACAATAGGGCTCGAAGCCATTACAACAATATACTCATTATGATCTCAACATATCACTTGTGGGAATTGAACCTCGGTGGAGAGGATAAAATTAATTCCTCCTAACCACCCAAGCTAAACCCAATTGACACTGTAACCATGAGGGATGTCTATAGTAACTAGGGGATAACCCTTTTTAGGAATAAGATTTGCAATGTTTTCACAATCAACTAATATTACTTGATACATGATAGTGTTGAGCCCATTCCAAATGTAGTGATCAAGGGTGTCTTTGATTTGAACATTTTGAAGATGTTTTCTTTTTTATCTTTCAAACCTAGTCCTTTGATTATAAATTTTAAAGGTATCTGGTACTCCATATGTATTCCTCTTCGATATCTTTAATGAAACAAACAAATATATACTTATATATCTGTAAGTAATAAAATAGAAATAAATTAACCTACAAATGAATATAATAAATCAACATAACCTTTTTAATGCAACAAAAAAGTGTTTCAAGGCCATTGTAGAGATTGAATCTAGATAATGGTGTCTAACAACATCCCAAGTCTATTCATTCAACATTCTAACCATTTTCTCGTGTATTCTCATATAAAACTTATGACCAAATAAATAAAATAAATAATGTTATAATGATATATATAATAAAATACTTAGAACATTAATATGTTAAATTGAAAAAATAAATTTATAATTCTAACATAAATAAAAAATAACTCATCAAACGTATTTTTGAAACTCAATAGACATTTCTTCCATTGATAATTCACCAGACCTTATATGTGATAATATCTCTATGATAAGTATTTCATCCTTCACTCCTTGCATTGATCTCCAAGGTGCTATAGTCATATCTTCTAGTAGACTCTTCATTTCAAGACTTGTCTTACTAGTGCTACATGTTAAGGGTTTTCACTTTTTAACCTTTTGATTTTTATAGCAATTTTCTCCCACAAGAGGAAGATCTCATCTATCAAATCCCATGTCTTTCCAGTTTTAAATTCCAATTGAAAATAACTATCTGCAGCTTTGAATGCATACAAAATTGGGAAGCCTATTTCCATACAACATTGCTTCCAAAACTTTGCATCAACCTTTGATATATCCCCATCACTTATTTCTTGAAATTCATTATGGATAAATCTCACCCTTTGAATGAAAGTCATGGACATCCTATAATCACTATCTATGTTATGATCATATGCCAATAACTTTGCTTCTACATCTATTAAACCAACATAAATGATACATTTCACTATTTCAAAAAGAGGGTTATTGGGATACTCTTGCATCAATTTTACTCTATCCTATTTAGAATGATTTCCTCAAATCACATAATATTTATAGTAAAAACATTTTGATTGATCAAACACATCCCTACTAGGAACCTCCATTGGGTCAACAAGAACCAAGTAGTCGACCACATGTGCATATGGATTGTATCTCATCAATGTTTTCAAGTTTTGAATATGCAAGTGGTGTGGATTTCTAATTTGATGCTTCTCTTGGCCTTATGTGGGTCTATAAATCTGCTTCACATTCAATTGAAATGCATGGCCATCACCAACCAGTTTGTTCCTCTTCAATCAATCTTGAATGGTATTTTGTGTTGTTTTGATAATACCATCCTATAGATTAGAACCTAATGTTGTGATTTCTCTACTACCCATAGAACTTTCACCATGATATTAAGAGCTAACCATGACTTCTTCATCATCAACAACATTAGATTTCCTCTTTTTATGATTTACATGGGTTTCATCTAAATCAACAAGTTGTTCATCATCAATAGGAATGGAATCATCCTCGGGCAAAGTTATTTTGCATTTCTCTTATTTCTTCTTCTTTTGAGCAAGAGTGGTAACCTCATTGACACCAATGCCACCATCATCTTCATTTGGAGTTTCCACATGTTGAAATGCAACCTTTCTAACCTTATTAGAATGTTCACTTTTCTTTCTTGTTTGTTGTTCACGTGTTTCTATTCTTGCAATTTGAACTTCTGTTACTCTTTGTTTCTTTTTCCTTACTTCTCATGCCTTGTCGATATGAAAGGCGCTGATGACTTGCATGATATTTTCCTCTATAGAATAAATCCCCACTAAAATTCATGAAAGTGGCATAGAAAAATCCTATAAAAATAAAATACAACATTTTGGTGTTAAATATGTTTAAAAAATATAATGGTACTTATAAAAATACATGATACATAAATACGAATAAAGAAACTTACATTGTCTCTCTCAATGTCTTGCATGATAGATGCATATAAATCTGTAAAAATTTCTTGCATGTTATAATTGCTTATTTTGAAACAATATCTAATATTGGCATATGTCTTGGCTTGTTTCATGAGTGCATAAACAATCTCTATGCTCGACACCAAACATATATCTTGTAACAAGCCAAGTGTTGTGTAGTTAGGGTGAATAATATGGGGTACCCAAGGGGAATAATAGCATATAATAATTTTTATTTATAAAGACCACTTTTAATAAATAAGGCCTAGTGTGAATGCAATAAAGGTAAGAGGAATTAGTATAAGGTTCTGTTAATTACCTAAGATTTGAATACAAGAACACCACAATAGATCAGCGAAAAATATAGAAGAACTCCCACTTTATTATTATGAAAACCCTTAGGGTAGGGTAACATCGCACAATAGATCCTATTATGGAAGGGATCCACTCCTATTCAGTTTCTTCTTTGAGGGGAAACCTCATAATGTGCTACCACTCCAAATAAAATACTTCTTGACTTTCCCAATGCATTTCTTGAACCCCTTTGTATAATGCTACCAACCACCTGAGAACATTTTAGAGGAGGAACTTTTTAGTAAGTCCTATTACCCTTATTACATTCACACTAAGCCTTATTTATTAGAAGTGGCCTTTATACATAACAATACTTATCTACTATTATTCCCCTTGGGTACCTCCCTGGCTACCCCATATTATCCCCCCTAGCTACATTGCATTCCATCCCCCTTATGAAAGTGTTGTCCTCAACGCTTGTTATGATGATGTACAACCATATACCAGTGTCCCATGGATAAGTGTGGAACATAATGATGAAGTAGGCTGGAAAACCAAGGTCCCATGTAGGAGTGTGTTGACGAGTCCAATTGTCCTATCAAGCAGGTAAGGGAGAATGCCTGATGGAAAGTCCCAATCATACCTACTATTGTTTGGGGTAGAGTTTTCATCCAGTATGTGGGCTTGGTTGCCACTAAGAATTAAAACAAGAAAAGGGAAAAAACAACGAACTACCCACAAAGAATTTTGATTAATTATAAATCTGATCTAAAACAAAAGAAAGCTAATTAATATAACTACTTCAAACCTATGTCGTGTAGGAGAAAAACTAATAGATGAATACAATTTAAAATCATTTTTTGACAGCAAAAAAAGTTCATGTCAGTCAATAATATGTTAAAACAGATATATTGTAGATACAATCACAAACAGTTGTAGAAAAGACCTGTAATATTATCCCTATACTCATTATAAATCACAACAGATTAACCATCTCAAACATTGCACACATAAATAGTTCACATGACAAATATTCAAGAGGTTTTAAAGACAAATACAAATGTAGAATAGTCTAAAATGCATTCGACAACAACCATGATCTCAAAATTCCTTCTTCTCTTCATATATCCATAAATAAAAGTATCCTTTGTATATATAATGGGAAACAATCATTTTCTTCTTACAACGAGTTCTCTTCTACAAAATAAAAGAAACTCTTCAGTTCTCGTAACTGTTCATTTTTTCTTATGGTTACAACTTTTTGTTTCAATTCCTTTTTTATTTTTACAGGACTTGGATTGCTTGTACATTTCGTTACTAAATATACAATTGTTATGAATAAATTTCAAGAAGAACCTTGAGTAATCAAATTCGCCCTGTATGAAGTCTATGAGTCACGGTTCCTGAGAATTTCTTTTGGCCTTGTTCGTATACATTTTCTTCTTTTTCTTGAATTTATTGGGAGTTTTTTTTGTCTACCCAGCACAAAGGAGTCTACCAACATGTTCTTTGTTGTCCCCGTTTTCCAATGAGCCATCTTATGCCTAATTTGACCACTTATAACTCAATATATGATCTTTTGAATTCAACGTTAAGTGACCGTCGATTTGTTTTTCGAGTTAATATCTATCATTGATATACTGGCCTTGATATTTATCCCACACGCACTAGAGAACTTGATTGTGAAGAGTTTATATGGTTTAATCCTCCCGATATAATTTGTATTCATAGATAGAAAATGTATAAAGTGTCATGATCACGTTAGAATTATCGTTCGTAAGTATCCTACTTACAACAAATAAATTTACTCCATTGTGCAAGCCTACCGCCAGTGGAGGAATTACATTCTCAGGAAGGAGACAATCATCCAAACTGGTCATAAGTTGTTGCAGTTCATGCAGACACAAGGAAAATTGCAGAATGACCGCCACCAGAAGTGGTCCACATAATTGTAGAAATTCCACCTCAACATCAAGTATAAAATAGGAAGTACCAACCGCGTTGTTGATTTCCTCAGTCGAACTCCAGTCATGACACTCACCATAGTGCTATATTCTTGCTTCCACTAGACTTCCGAATGGCCTCAACTCTATGAGAAAGATCCTAACTTTGCCACCAACTACAAGATGTTGGGAATTTCCATATTTAGGATGGACCATTGAACCATCTGATCCATCTCTGCATTCCATCAAGCGAGTGAGCGAAGATGATTTGGGAATCTCACTATAGTCGACTGGTAGGACACTTCAGCGTAGAAAATATAGTGGTAGTGTTGTAGCAACATTTCTACTGGTCGAAACTTCTACAGGATGTCATCAAGTATATCAGGTCCTTCACTGTCTATGTTATTTCCAAACCGGCCACAAAGAAACAAGGCCCGTACACCCCTCTTCATACTCCCGACAGGCCCTGGGAACCCATCTCAATGGACTATGTCCACCAAGTGGGGAAATTACTATGTTTTGTGGTTGTTGATCATTGATCGCTTTTCCAAGATGGCAATGTTGGTCGCCTACAAGAAGAGCATCACAACAGAGACCACTACCAATATCTTCTTTGAAAAAGTGTGGGTACATTTTACGATACCACAAACCATTATCTCATATCGGGATAGCCATTTCCTCAGCACATTCTCTTCGAGCCTCTGGTCACTGCTGGACACCAAGCTCACCAAATCCACTTCCTTCCACCCATAGACAGATGACCAAACCAAGGTCATCAATTGAATGATCCTGCATATCTTGCATATGTACAATTCCAAGTACCCCCGCACATGGGATGAAATTCTTCCCTATGATCAACACAACTACAATAGAGCCATACATAACAAAACTGACCAAATCCCCTTTCAGGTGGGGTTGGGATTTCAACCATTGGGTCCCATGGATGTTGCACTACCCATTGAGGCCACCCAGGAAGACTCGTCCCATGCTCAAATTGAAGCTGACAAATCCACCCGGTTCATTGAGAAGATCCATCACATCTTCCAACAGGTTTAGGATATTTTACAGAAGTCCAATTCCAAGTACAAACAACACCATGATCAACACCAAGTTCCACACAAGTTCCAGGTGGGAGACAAAGTTTGGTTTCTCTTGGAGAAAAAATGCCTTACAGGGCACCATCGAAATATTCATCCACTTTATTATGGACCTTACACCATCACCAAGGTTGTGGAAGATAATTATTTTGATCTCAACATTCCCCCCTTACTTGGATTTCACCCAGTGTTCAAAGTGGATCTCCTTCGGCCATATTTTCCACCATTATTGGACACCTTAGAGATAGAATAACAATTGAAACCAACATAGATCAACCATGAATACATGGAACAAGAACCCACTGATCATATCATGGACACACAGGTCAAGGGCACTCACTAGCAGAGGATCCAACTTTTTCAAGTTGTTAAAGCAGGACAACTCCTACACCAAGGCAAGTGGTTCACCCTGGGTCAAATTCAATAGATATTTCCTCATCTAATGGGGGAAATCAACTCAATGGAGACCATTGCTTCCTACGGGGGAGGATTGATCCAATTGGATATAAATGGCCACCCACCTATTCCAACTAGCTCATATTGGTAGTTTTTTCCTAGTTTTTGGGTCATGAACTTTTGGGGTCGTTTTGAGGCCCTAAACATCATTTTTAGAGCTCTCCATAGTCAAAATGTATAAAATTTTAAATATTAATGGAATTATTTGTATTCCTTGGATAGACCTTTCCAACAGTCTATCGTGCGCCTAAAACGAAGATCGTATGCAAAAGCTATGACCCCGGGAAGTTGATGTACCAACTTACCCCAACGGGGCCCACATGACTTTTGGTGCTTCATCTCCTAGGGTTAGTTTTTTAATGTCTAGGGTTTTGGAATTCATGTTTATTGTAAAAATTATTTTAGAGCCTCATTTTTCTCATATTCTTGAGAATGAGTGAAACCATCACATCTCTTCTCAGAGATAAGCCACGACCATTCTAGCAAGCTTGTTTTCAGTCTGCATTTTACAGTTTCAACATATTTCTTTATTGAATAGAAGCCAATTTTATTGTATCTATGTTATTGTTCATTATGTCTCTGTGTTAATAATAATAATAATATGTGTTCACTTCATTCTGCTGATAAAATACAGATCGATATACAGAGGCTTAAATAATCACAGAATAATCATAAGAGGATTCCAATAGTCAGTTATACTCGAAAATATAATATTTCTCCTTTTGCATTAATAAGAATGCATACTACTTTACATATATTTACATGAGTCAACTCTATGCCTTCTTGGCCTTCTAGCCATAATTGGATTTTTCACTCTCAAACATCTCCTTTGGCCTTATTTCCTCRCTTAATGGCCACCCCCCAAAATTTCTCTTAGGCTCTCAATGCTTATACAAGAGGATCCTCAACTAGAATTAGTTAAGATCCAAAATACTCTCAACAGTTCCTAAGGATCCTCTTGGATCCACAAAATCCTCTAGGATCACTCCTAACAATMTCAAACCCCTAGATCCTCATGATATCTCGAACAAACTCAAAACCCTCATGTTCTCATACATTCAAGAACATTTGTTAATAAATCATCACTCTCATTAACCAAATCCATCCTATGCCTCCCCTCTAGAAGTCATTAAAACATAAGAATATTACATATATTTAATTAAGGACCAACTCCTCTAGTAAATCAAAGACCCCCTAGGCCTCACCAAAATGAGTTAGATTTTGGTGGTAGGATGATCCCGCACAATTTTTCATGTGAGTCTACCTAGGGCTATTATGATCCTTATGAGCAATACATAAAAGGATTTATTTTTGGAAGGGATGTAGAAGGATCTTGCATTCTTAGTTTCTTTATTAGAAAATTATTGCATAGAACAACCATCAACATATGTGTTCTCTTCATTTTTTTAGCATGCACATGATATTTATGTATTGGTTCTATCATGTGATTATTTATGCTTTTCCTCTGACTATGTTGAGTGATCACACAAGGTTCCTCATCTCCATGGTTTGTTATATTGGTCATTTGATTATGATAATTACTCAAGTTATTTTTTGGGTGAATTTGGAAATATAAGTAGATGAGTGGCATCAAAGCCACAACAAAAAGAAAAAGAAAAGAAAAAGAAAAAAATTTCAAGTTATTAGGATATGTTAGTTTAATTGTTCCCTTTTTGAGCTATTAGGTAGGTTGAGTCATGTTATGTGATTTTCTTTCCCTTTAGGTCAAAGTTCAATTTTTCTTATGAAATTTTAAGTTTATTTCCCAGTATCTGCTTTGGTGTTGGTCAAGTTGAGATTGGGGCTGTTTTTGGGTCATTAGTTTTCCATTCATGATGGTGGTTTTTGGTTTCTTGCAATGAATTGGTTTTTTTACCTATTATTTTACATGTGGCTACCATTTATTATTGTTTTGTTATTAAAAAATGTAACACCGACTTTCTAGTTTATATTTGTAGTGATAAGCAACAACTAAGCATTGACATTTTAGAAGACATGTCAAATATATAATGTTCATTGCACAAATCAATGAAGACTACAATGTGTATATGTTTGTTACACATCGTAAAAGAGTCAACTAATCATCAACACTTTAGAAAGCAAGAACACTTTTACTCTTTCTTTGGAATATTTTATTCTACAAACCAAATTAAACTTTCTTACTAATATCTAGTGTAAATAAGCCCCCAGGGGGCAACTCAATTGGAAAGTGTTGTGATATGAAGTGTTATGTTTGATGAGGTTCTGAGTTCAAATCCCCCTAATTTACCTGTGCCTGTGGAAGGGGCATACATATGGAACCTAGAGGTTATAGTGGTAGCGGTCGAAATCGATCCTGTGTCACGTGAGTATGAGACCAACCCACTTGTCGATTTCATATATATATATATATATATATATATATATAGATAGTGTAAATAGGAAAACAATTTTATCTATTAAACTACACAAATAAACCATAAGCATACATGAATTCATTTAACACCAATTAGTGGAGGGGGGGGGGGTGGTGGGGGAAATAGATATCTATTTTTCATTAATTATCAAGAAGTTATAGCATATAGTTATGCATATTTATGTTTAAGATTACTTCTTCACCCAAACCTAGGCTCCTTCCATCTTAATATTTTTGAACCTTAATTTCTTAATAAGGGTTTAGATTATAGGCCAAGAGAATATAAGATGGAAGGATCTAAAAATCGCTAGGCAGCCTACAACTACTAGTTATAGATATATTATAGGTCTCTCAAGAACACAAACTTCACAATCAAGAGATTTCTCCTAGCTTCTTCCAAGGTGTGCCAAGTTACTCCTAGCATTCCCAATATATCCCAAGATAATATTTTCCAAACTCAAACCCTCAATTTATACTAGGAAAATATGGGTAACGCTTATTGCAATCTCAATCTAAGATGTACACATCTTAATCTCACTTATTCTACTCAAATATCACACTTTCACTACTTGTGCATTGAATTTAATGCATATATAAATGGGGCATTTATCTTTGTCTCAAGATCCATAGAAAGATAAAATCCTCTTCCAAAGATTTCTTTATTTTCCTAATGGGATGGTAATTTGGATTTCATTCAACACAATGAAAATAGTGCTCAATGAAACTATACACAACATAACACTTTCAAACTTTGTTTTGTATTTTAACCTACAACACCAATATATTTGTCTTGTTAACTACCACCCAATGTGAACACCTTTTCATTAGCGCAAAAGGAATTTGACAAAGCATCAATGATCATTTAGCCAATTTATAATGTGCAACGACAAGTGGAAGACATTCTTATGGAGACAACAAACAAACATAAACAATGACATGATAAGGAGTGCATCCCACCCAACTTCTCAGTTAGGGATAAGGTTTGTCTCTTCATTCATAAAGAATTTTTCATGGTCAATGATTAGACCATAAAAGTAGTTTTTGTTCCTTATCATTGTACTTATAATTGTTTTTCACAAATTAGTCTTCCTCACATGACTAACAACACAATGTTTTTTGACATTGTACATTCTAAAAATCTTCTTCACAAGTTTAAGGTTTGCACACCTACAAGTGCCATTGTTCATGCTTTCAATAGTTTAAATTACCCCTTGAAGCTTGTGGGAAAATTTTCCATGTAGTTGCCACATGGAAACTATGCCCATAGGAATGTGGGAAGAGTTGTAGCATCTACAACTCTTACCACATGCCCGTGGGGAGAATTGCTACATGGAAACTCTGTGCAAATGCCTATGGGAAGGCTTGTAGCATCTAGTTTCCATGTAGTGTAAAGTAACTTGTGCCAAATATCATTCACTGCTGCCAATATTTGACAAATGTAACTAGATATTAGATGTTGTAAAAGAAGTGTCTAGACTGCGTAATGTGATAGAAAATAAAAATATGCCAACAATGAAATATCATACCATTCAAACAAAAAAGTTTTAACAAGAAGATTTCAATATTATACCATTCCCACAGTGACCCTTTTTATGAGTTTTATGCCAAGTATTTCAGAGAGAAAAAATGATAAAACAATGTCTTCAATTCTATGTGTTTATCAGTCAGATTATATGCCCAAGACCGTGAAATTCATTTGTCATTAACCCAAAGATGAAGAACAACATACAATGATTGTATATACTAGATTTAAACCTGAGCTTAGAAAGGCGAGAGAGTCATAAATTTTGAATCTTAAACTATGTAAAGAAGTGTTGTAGGATTAAGTTTAATTGTGTACCCTTTAAATAATGATATTACCTTGTGAACAATGATCACTGATAGGTAATGTACCATAATTTACTGAGGTTGTTGGTACATGTTCAACATCAATTTGTTACTTGAGAAAATTTAGAACAAGAATCACTCAAAACGTCACAAATAAATGAGACTTAAACCATTAGCACTTAATGAAGCAAAAAATATGCAGTTTATTAGATAGTTAAAGAACCATTAAATAGTTATGACATTTGGCACCTTTTATTAGGTCATTGGGAACCCTTATATATCTATTTGTCCTTGTGGAGTGTGCAGAGCAATATTCTGTGAAAATGTTGCACTTGCAAGGATGCAATCAATGAGAAATGAGGCCTCTATCTAAGCATGCATTCAAAAATATAACCAGAAGTAACATAAACTATGTAGCATTTACTAAGAGGACTTTGTAGCAAGCATAATTTCTAACAAATATAATGAACAAAAGTCCCCAGTTCTACAGGGTAGTTTGATTTGTATATGTGAAGGTCTGGGTGTCTTTGACAATAGGTGAGGGCTTGATAATCAATGTGTACTTTAGTGACTAAAATCTTATTAGCATCCTTTGATTGGACTATGAATTTGAAGTAGGCCTCAAGACTAGATATCCATGTATTCAATTTATCAATATGGCTCACACTCATTAGAGAGGCACAATCCTCTTATATGGTGGTCATTTAGGCGCATAGAAAGGAAATTCTGCCCACTGGCCTGTGGGAAGAGACCCAATTTATCATTGATAATATCTTGATCCATGTGTGAGGGTGTGAGAAATTTTGAATTCTTGTGGACGTTCTAAGGAAATGGGAAACAAACAAACCACAAAATGTATCATGAAATTTTTCATTGCAAAACTTTGAAGAGTTTATTCGAGGAATGGAAGTTAAATTATTGGTGTTCTCCACATCTTCGTCATGCATGTTGTGTGGAGGTTATACATGGTGGGGATAATGGTGGAAATGACTGGTGGAATGTTGTGGAGTGAATATAAATAAGATTTGGTATTGGTGATGATGTCCTTTCACGTTGTTGCAACAATGAATAACCTGTTTGAAAAATGGAACTTGTTGTTGTAATAGTTTATTATTTCCCTAAAAAACAAAAAAACACTATATAATATTCGAGGTTCAATATCATTACGTCACGGAGTTGTTTATGTCACTTGTAAGTTGTCTTATTATGTTCTTGTGGTCTCCTCAAGATGTTTCATCACATTCCTTATGCCACTCGCTAATTGTTTTTCTCATTTGATGGACTATTATAGGACGTACAACCAAACAAGTATTTGTCAGATATTTCTTCGTTGAGTGAGGGAAGTTCAATTAGAATAGAGGAAAGTGAGACATCTAGTAGGTCTAACAGGCGGAGATTAACTAGAGGTGAGAATATCAAAAGAAAATTCCATAGACACATGGAATTGTTTCTTGCTAAAGCGGGGTCATGTTCTTATGATGATGAGAACATAGACAACATCGAGGTTCGCTTGAGGTACAACCATCTAGTGAAACGATGGGTACCCAAGGATCTTCCTCAAATAAACATTGTTTCTTGTGTACACAAAAGGATATATCATATTTCTCCATCATCATTACATGGTTTGGGGATATTTTCCATGGATGGCATAAAGTTCTGTTACTACAGAATAATTGAATTGATGGAGTATGTGGGACCTTGTTACATCTACAAAGATTGGATATGGTTAGTCCAATATACAAAAAGTATGCAAAGATATGGCATGGTTGCAAATTATATACAAATAAAAGACAATGATCAAAATAAAGGAGCATCTATGTATATTGACGGAAGGCCAAAATCAATAGGGAATATTACAACGTTTATAAATAGTACATGACCCGCGACCAAAAATAAACAACCCAATTGTGTATTTTAGGGGCGTGAAGGAAACCGTGTATTCTTATGTGCAATAAAATCAATATTTTTAGGGAAAGAGTTGATTGATTGATTACAATTTGAATTGAGTAGATACAAATGTTGTTATTATTAGGGTGGTACGTATACTATTTTACCCAGCTTGTAAGAAATGACTCTTATATTTTATGATTATCATTTACTGATAGAGACAAGAAACATACACTGTCTTCAATATGATCCTCTAAACTATAACTAAAAACTCATATGGAAAGACATTAATGATAATACATATCCTTGCTTTGATACCACATTAGGATCACTCCTCAAAGTTGTAATTATTTTGATGTTATGATTTTTAAAGTAAATCATCCACTAAAATGATGTTATGTAACTTTATTTTGCATACATTTGATTTTCTTCAATTTTTTCTAATTCTTATATTGACATTTCTTTGTTGGAAACACCATTGTCCCAGGGTGACAGGAGGAAGGAAACATCCTTAGATCAGTCCAATAATTACACATAGGAAGAGTTTATTGATGAACGCATTTTTTCCTCCCCCAACCCAGTCCAAACAATAAAGAAGCTTCTAAGAAAATCAAACATTGAACTTGCTTCTTTGATTGAGATTCAACCACAGACACATGAGATAAAGAAAAGAATTAAATCCTTGATGAAAAAAAATCAAAGTTATAGGGTAAGAAAGATGTTTATTTATCACATTTATATATTTTGGATTTTAATTTTTATACTCTTACAATTCCTTTATAAAAAACTATTTAATTTTACAAGAGTTTTTGCAGGATTTTGATCCTTGGGATCATGCTATCGAGGTTGATTTCAGTACCAACRTTGTTGCTACACCAAAACTTCATCATACCGGCACACCAGTCACTTAGACCGCTACACCCTCCAGGGTCGATGTCGGTACTACACCCAACCCTGACGAGCACATGCCAGAATGTGCACGAGATGATGTGATGCAGAGAAAGGGTTTGCACATTTTGAAGCATGMTTTCCTAGATCCCCCCGTCTAAYTAGCATGGGAACACTAAAGGTCACCTTTTTGGTAAAATATGAGCTCATCCCTATGAAAATAGAAAAGATTCTAGGTATTTAATATGTGCTTTAATTATTATGTACAATCTAATTGAAATTTACGTATAATGTGCAATTATTTTAAACTAATGATAATATCGTTTTATAGGAAACGACACATTTTATAAATGCGTGAATTACCTGACATCAGATATCTTTGGTCCCATCATATGCACAATGTGGAATTCACAAAGTTCTAAGTTAAAATATGAGCTCATTAATAAGTTGGTTGTCATGTTTGGTGAGGGATCTTTGAGTAAATCTGGAGTCTCGTCAAAAGCAGGTGCATATTTAAAATATTTGCGGAACCAATATAGGGTTCATCTGCAAAAGAAACCTAAGTATGATCATCCCCCAATGATTATTGAGAGGGAGTGGAAGGCCCTACAAGAATATGAAAAGGAGAAGATGCTCTAAAAAGAAGGAAACACACCACCCAACTCATGAAGATATGTGACACTTCTAATAATGTAATTATGATCCTTTATTGTCATTGCGACATCTAATTACATATTTGAAACTTTTCAATACATGCTCTTAGACACCTCCAAAGCTACCAAGGCCAAAATTGAAAAACATGGGCACACAAACTAGGCCCAGGTGGTGACTCAAAACTAGTCATACAAATTGTAAGTATAAAAAAAATCAATTGCATCCAAATACTATATTGTTAACAGTTTTAATTTAATTATAGAGAAGAAGGAAATTTAATGTTCTTATGCAAATTTGCAGGGCATGGATTTCAAAGGAGCTCAAACACAGGAAGACCTCAAGGTTGATTTAAAGCATGGATTTCAAGGAGTGGTTGAACACAGAAAAATATCGGGGGAAATGCAACCTTCCAACACTCAAACCAACACACAGGTAAATAAAATCAATGGACATTATTTATAATTAATTACTTGTACAATTTAATGATTATTATTTTCATCCATAAAGTCATGTGTTTGTTTGTTTTAAGCATGAAATCAACGAAGAAACAAGTTTCCCCACTAGCGGAACACAACCTAGTGACAGTAGAATGCCACCCAAAGAAGGTGGTGTGCAACTCGGTACTGGAGGTATTTCATGTGCTATTAAAAATTTAGTATGGATTACAATTAACAATATTTAATTGAAAATGGTGTATTAATTATAACCTTTCATGTTTCAACTCCAGAGAATCTAGAGGATGAGGCTAAATAAGAACATGAACATATGGATGCATCTAAAACTACTATGCTTGCCTCCACTACTAAAGGAGGTAAATAACACTCTAATGCTCTTTTTATTAATGAAATACTTGAAATAATAATAAAAAAAATATCAATTTAACATTTTTTTCTTATTGTAGTTGATGATCCATGCCCCCCCCTTACAACAACCTCGACATCATGAGTACACGACCAAGTCATCAATAAGACATGCAGAGTCCAAAACAATTGAAGGGGAAGAAGGAACTGATGACCTACTTTCTGAATTCATTTCAAGCATAAAGAAACCAAAAAAGAAATGATTGTACTTAAAAACATCATGTACCATATCGTGAAAATATATTTTTGATGATAAAACTTATTGAGATGAAGTATTTTTTGTCTGTGATTAATAAATGAATGAATGAATTTCATATGTTAATGAATGATTTCAATATGTTTCTTTATGAATTTATTGTTTTGCTAATGTCTATGCATGAATCTTAATGTGTTGCTTTCAACTATTTTCTAGTATATAGATTGGGTACTAGGGAATTGAGAGTGATATGAGGGTGGGGGGGGGGGGGGGGGGGG
>JASDQU010101110.1:189061-252211 GCA_032191745.1 Picea mariana
AGTAGAGGGCCCATATTTATAATAGTAGAGGCCATTCAATGTAAGGTGGACTAGGTCCACTATAGTATTAAAACAATTCTCACTATGGTAGTTAGATATAATAAATGTAAGAGGACTTCTTAGAAGGTTTCTCCTCTAGAATGTTATTAGGTGGTTGGTAGCACTATATAAAGGGGTTCAAACAATGTAATGAAAGATGAATAGAAGTATTGTATTTGGATCTGAATATCATTAGGAGGTTTCCCCTTCGAAGAGGCAAGTGAACAAGAGAGAATTATTTCCATAATAGGATCCATTGTATTGCGTTGCCCTACCTCAAGGGTATTCTATAATAAAGTGTTGGTTTTCTATATTGTTCCATATATCTTGTGTGATGATTGTATTCAAATATCTTTGGATCTATTGTGATATTTCTATATTCAGTCACAGGTACTTAACAAGTGGTATCATAGCACTTTCCTTGGCCAAACAAGGGGAGAATTTTACAGGAAATTGTGATGGCCCTAATATTGAAGAAGTTATAAAACATAGGAATCCATTCAGTCACGAGCATTGGAAAGTGATGATAAATTTGATTTTACAACGTGATGCATCCATTTGGTGGAATTCACTTAGCTATAACAAAATGATGGCACTCTTCGATGAAGAATTTGAAAAAGTCTTCTTAGAAAAATGGTTTCATGCCGAAAGTAAAGAAATAAAAAAGGGTTTATTTTCATGTGGTAAGTCTATATTACAGGTTCATGGTTGTATTCATAAGGAGAATGTTATTATTTCTATTAACCCTAGTTGCATGCATAATTTTATCAATATTCAGTTGGTTAATAGACTGCAAATTCCTGCAAAGAATATCCAAAGCACACATGTTGGGGGTGAAAATGTTAAAATTTTTAAATATTTGAAGCTTAGTATGGATAAATATGTGTTGCATTCATATTTTTATGCTATGGATATGGATGAAGTGGATATTGTTTTGGGATATCCTTGGATAGAATCAATGGGTACCATTAATATTAATGTGCAAAAGAAGTTTTTGAAGTTTTGGTACAAGAAAAAGAAAATCACATTGCAGGATGCGTCTCTTAATAAGAAAGATGGGCCCATAGAGGCCAGAAAAGTAGTTATTTTCAAGTCTGAAGTTGAATTGGAGGCAGAGTCTACAGAAGGAGATGAAGAAAAACCACAGGAAGTACACAGTCAGGAATCTAAGGAGGTCATTGACTCAAAGGCACAATGTGTTGCATATTTGAAGAAAAAAGAACAGATTCCTACAGTTGTGGTATATCGTCATCCACATCATATAGAGAAACAACAATCATTAAGGCAAGGGTGTGAGCTTCAACACATTTATGCACCAATAGGGCACCAGACATGAAACCGATCAAGAGGTTCATGGAGGACTACCGTCACTATAGGAAGAGATCAAGCTACAGAAACAATCCCATGGAAACCCCAACATGATGCGGAGAAAGATCAGGGTGGAAAGGTAGCAGAGAGACATCATGTTCGAATTCCATTGGGATGGATGGATGGTCGTACTTGGTACCAATTGGCTACATTTCTTAGTTGATCATATTGTATGGTTCCTTCTCGTGTTTTGAGGACGAAACATGTGAAGGGGGATGGAATGTAGTATACCTAGGGAGGTAATATGGGGTACCTAGAGAGGTACCCAATGGAAATGTGGTTGTGTATTGTTAGTGTAATTTTTTTAATATATGAAAATGTGGTCATTCAATGTAAGGTGGACTAGGTCCACGATATTAAGGAATTGTGGGAATTTTTTCTTCTATTTTTACAGTTTTTTTTTTCGGAGAAGCCAAAGAGGGACGCGATATTCTAGATTATTTAAGTGCATTTCTAAGAAAAATTGTAGAAATTGGTTGTATATCTGAGTTCCTCTCATAAAAAAACTCAATTAAAAAAAAAAAAATTGTCTGAAATGGAGTCCGGGAAGTAAAGTTTTGAAGTTTTTAAAATATGTTATTTTCAGGGTTTTCTTCACGGACGACCGAGTGTTTTTTTCTGATTTCTATAGCTAATGGGGATGAATTTTCCAATTTTTTTTTCATATTTGAGTTCCTCTCAAAATTTCACCCAATTTCAAAAAAACAAATCATTTCAATCGGAGCCCTGGAAGTGAATATGTCGCTGAATTAAAATCTATGATTTTTTGGGTTTTTTCGTGACGATGGTGGGACTACAGAGTTCATAAATTTTGATAGGGTGCTCATATTGCTACCTAATAAGTTCCATTGGATAGATAATTTAAATATATTTCTTTTGGTATATTATATGTGGTATTTCAAATGAATATTCGACTTCTCATGGAAATAGGCCGGGAGATTGAAACCCTTGAGCACCATTTCCAAGAGGGTCTACAAGATATCAATGATAGTTGTCACAATATTCAAATAACCTTGGATTGGATGAATGAGAGATATATTATGGAAGATCTCAAGGATGAATATAATCAATAATTATATGCATGGTATGATTTTGAAGACGCTTGTGATGATTGGTATATGGATAGTTGTCATTTCTCAGATAACAACCACTTCCAAGTTCTATTTGATGACTCCCCTTCACCTTATGTAGAGCACATTATGGAGAGAAGTTCAACGCCTTCTATGAACACTTTTTTTCAGTATTCTCCAGTACTAGTGTGTTATTCAGATGATTTTGTGGATATGGATGGATCTACATATTTGGATCCCCATGATCAATGTAGATCTTTGGAGCATCATTTTCAGTTGGTTCTTGACTTCATATATATTCCATGTAGAGTTCACATCAGTACTTGGACATGGGACCCCGGTTCACAATGGAAGTTGGAATAATTTAGCATGATGGTTTTCATTTATCCATGGGACCCTGGTTCTCTAGTCTACTTCAACACTATGGTCCACACTTATCCATGGGACCCTGGTATATGGTTGTACATCAAGCGTTGAGGACAACGCTTTCATAAGGGGGATGGGATGTTAGGTAGCTAGAGAGGTATTAGGGGGCCCAGAGGGCCCATATTTATAATAGTATAGGCCATTCAATGTAAGGTGGATTGGGTCCACTATAGTATTAAATAAGGCCCACTATGGTAGTTAGATATAATAAATGTAAGAGGAATTCTTAGAAGGTTCTACTTCTAGAAGGTTTCTCCTCTAGAATGTTCTTAGGTGGTTGGTAGCACTATATAAAGGGGTTCAAACAATGCAATGGGATATGAAGAAAATTATTGTATTGTGAGTGGTAGCTCAATAGGAGGAAGCCCCCTCGAAGAGGCAAGTGAACATGAGAGGATCCATTCCATAATAGGATCCATTGTATGGTGTTGCCCTACCTCAAAGGTTTTGATATAGTAAAGTGCAGTTTTCATATATTCTTCTTGGATCTATTTTGGTGTATTTTGCATTCAGGTCCTTGGTACTTGACATTTTCAAACAATTCTCGAAGGCAAGCCAAAGTTTTGAGTTGTTTGTGTATATTCTCACATATATAACTTTGTTGATGGAGAAGTGGAATGAATAATTTAGAGAGTCAAAACATTTTTAAACCTCACACTAAAGATTGAAGTAGTAAAACCTTGTATTGAATTTGCAGTAGGTGAAAATTCCAATTTGTTTGTTGGCTCTAATTTTGATTGTATTATTTTTTACTACATTCCTTGAATCAAGCAATCAACTTGTTAATTTTCTAGACAAAAGACTAATTTGTTCTTTTGTTTGAATTCTATTAATGGCTCCCAACCTATAAAATGACGTGGGTATGGTAACATTGTCGTTGGGATCCATGGCACATTAATCTATTAGACATAATTATATTTGTTCATGACCTATGAATTATGCTTGACATCCCTTCTAATGTCATTGTCTTCCCATTTTATCCATCTACAATTTTAAAGTTGTTGATTGGATCAATGCTTCCCGAGACTTGACACCATGACCTCCAAGAGCTAGCATGTTTCCTTGCTTTGAATATTGAAAGGCATGATATTTGCATGTGTTTTCCATTTCAAGGTGTGGTGGATGACCAATTAGGTGGGTATTGATAGTTCCAACAAGGAATTTGAGATGCATTGCTACTTATATTACTACCCACTTAAATAGACTCAACATTTACCATAGATCAATGAACTTACTCGTTTTTGCATAGGGGAAAAATATATATTGGGAATGACCTCATTTCCTCTATCTACAATCTCCATCACTACCCACTTGATTGAAGTCAAAAATGTAGTACGGATCACATGAACATGATGGCATCAAGGAAATGGGTGGATGAAAACAAAAGATTATGTCATGATTGATCAAACAAGATAAGTGGATAGGAGGATACCAAGCATTTTGTAATGTAATCAATTTTGAATTTAACAAAGAATTCGGTAATGTAATCCTTTTTAGTGTGCCAAATTATGGGATTATCTTAATTGTGAAATCAATATTGCTCATATTCTTAGAGTCACATAAATTAACTTTGGTCTCATGGGAAGAAGTAGTGGCTAGATGGATAAGTTAAGAGGATGAAAATTTGAAGCATTGTGAAATTCGATACCCATCGAACTAATATTGTTGCTGTTTACCACTTCCATGTGTCATGATATAAAGAACAATGATTGTAAATATATTAGCATGTTTTCATAATTGAGAAAGATATATAGGGTACAAGAAATATCCATTTTTGTAAACATATATGTTTATCACGAATTCTATTATATTGTTGTAAACATGTAAATTGAAGAAATATATCATTTAGAGTCATCCCATGACTAGTTTGATCAATGTAAATATTGGTGCATGCATTTTTATATTAACTATGTGAGAGTTTTCGAAATGTCACCTTCTCTTTGGTATTACATTGCATAGATTGGCACATGTAAGAGGAGTTCAAAGTAAATTAATGGAATTCGTTGAGTGGGATGGAATTGGTATATAAGAATCGATCTTGGATATGGAATTTTTGTCTATTTTGAAAATGAATAGATAATTTTGGAACCAACATATCAAGAGTAAGGTTGTGCTACAATTTTTTTTTTAATATGTGGACATGAGTTATTTGTGCAATAAAACAAAAGTGTTGAGCTTTGATTTTGCAATCATGATGCATATCGAGTGGCAAGGAGTGCTTACAAAGAACAATGAAGGTAAGTTTACAAACAATTTGAGACTTGATATTCCTATGTAATAAGTTGTGACTATACATTTAAAATCAAAATCATAGCTAAGGTAGGGTTCTTGAGACTTTGGATTTTAACTATTATTAATAATCTATCACACACACACACACACACACACACACACACACACACACAGATATATATATATAGATAGATAGATAGATAGATAGATAGATATTCACAAGAACAGGTATGAGATATATTAAAAAATCAACAGAAAACTGCTGGCACAGTTACAATCAGCCTTCATTGGATAGTCTCCACTTTGATTTCGGGGGCTATCCCTCGTACAATATTTTATGGTAATTTATCGAATCCCTCGGTTCTATCTAGCAATAGAACTCCTTTTCTTAGAATTACTTATTTGTTAGCCTCTTTATCTGCTTTTCCATTTAATTCCCGCAGTATATGGAATAATTGGATTGATTTGAAAGTGGTCATAAGGAGTTTAATTTTCTTGAGAATTTTCCTGAGCATCATGTGACTAGTAAGGTTCTTAGAAGAGAGGGCTTGAATGATGATACAAGAGTCTCCAAAGACATTGATATCTATAATGTTCATGATTTGGGCTTGAGACAATCCTTACCATAGGGCTAAGGCTTCAGCTATATTATTTGTGTCCTTGCCTATTTCCCAAGAATACGAGAGTACCTTTATTTCCTCGGGATCAATAATCACCCTTCCCTCTCCAATTTCATCGGGGTTTCCTTTATAAGCTCCGTCGAAGAACAGACTGTGACTTTGAAGGGATTTGCGCCATATTGTAAAGGTTGAAGGAGCCAACCTGATTTCCCACTGGAATGTAGGGGGCTCAAGATCAATTGTCACTTTCAAAGTTCTTGGAATAAGGCTTGACAACCAGTCTTCCTCGTTGGGAGTTAACCTACCTTTGTTTGCTGGAAAGTTGATGGATGATAGAAAGTTCCCCATCATTGCTTTATCTTTTGCAGTCACTTGGGTCTCCCTGGCAGTTTTCCCTTTGAAGATTCGGGCATTTCGTTCTAACCAGATTTTCCAGCAAATAAACTTGGGAAGGTACCCCCGACATCTTTTAATCGCTCTTTCTTCGTGAGTGAGAAGGGACACAAAGCCTTCCAGTTGAGAAAAAGGTTGTATATTTCATTCGGGAGAGGGACTTGATTTGTCTAAGGGGCTAACACTAGATTCCAAACCTATCGAGCATATGAACAATTCAAAAATATATTTGCCATGGTTTCTTCCTTTGAGACGCAGAAGGGACAGCGTGTGGGGCCTTCCCATCCCTTTTTTTTTAGGTTTTCTCTTGTGAGGATGGCATTATGTGCTAGCATCCAGATGAGCATGTCAATTTTCGGGATGCATTTGAACCTCTAGACTTCTTTCCATAGGGTTGGATTGGGGGAAGCAGACGGGTTTGCTTTGATAAACTTATAACACTCTGGAACTGTGTACATTCCAGACTGATGTCCCTAACCCCTACGATCTTTCTTATTTTCTGCAATTGACGATTCCCCCTGGAGTAAATTGATTAATCGAGTTTCTTCATTGCGTAGGTGACTTGGACTTCTTGGAAGGTTCCAGTCTTTCCATATTTTGGTTTCATCAGAGTGCCACTTTGAAATATCCCAAATCGTTAAGAGATGTTGGGCGTGGAGGAACTCTTTGATATTTTTGGTGCTCGAAATGGAATATAATGGAGGCTCTCCTAGGATCGAATCCTCCCATATTAGAATGTTTTCCCCATTTCCAGGTATCCAGGTTAGGGCAGGAATGAAGAAACCAGATGATTTTTGGCAGACATGTGAAGATGGGAGATCCTTTTGAGACTTTAGGCATTGTATTGAGACAATTCCTCCTGGCACCAGAGTAGTATTTTTTCCATAAGGCATTCTTTCTCCACGTAAGTTTTCTAGATACTAGTTTCTAGAGGAGTTTGGCCCCTAGTGCTAGATTTTGGAGTCTCAGGTCTCTTATCTGAAGGCCACCTTCTGAGTAAGGCTTTGTTTCTCCCCCCCAACTAACTAGATGTAATTTGTTTTCATTTTGATTGCCCCCTTTATAGAAAAATATTCTTAAAAGAGATTCGATTTGGCTTATGAATCCAGAGGGAGATAACAAAATGGAGCTTTGGTAAATTGGAATACTGTCCAGGACCAACTTGAGGAAAACTAGATTTCCTGCCAAGTTTAGCCAGGAGGCCCCCCAAGCTTGAATTCTGGTTTTTATCTTGTCAATTACAGGTGACCAATGAGAAGGTTTAGGCTTGGATTTGAATATGGGGACTCCTAAGTATTTGAAAGACTCCCATTGAGTTTCCCCTTTCATTTCCAGAATTCAAGATATTTCCACCATTTCCCTTGGCTTGCAGTTCCATCCAAAGATTTGACTCTTCCTGTGGTTTATTTGGCTCCCAAAAGCTTCCTTGTAAAGATCTAGTTGTTGCTTGAATTTACAAGCTATGATGGCACTAGCCCCTCCCAAGAGGAGTGTATCATCGACAAATTGAGCATGATTTATATCTTTGACCCCTCTTGCAATTTTTATGCCCATTAATTCCTGTTGGGAGCGATAGTGTTCTAGTTGAAAGCTTAACACTGAGGCTTGAATGGCATAGAGCAGAGGGGACAACGAGCATCCCTATGTAATCCCTATGGATACCTGAAAGACATCTGTTGCTCAACCATTGACTAATGGAGCTATCCAAGGAGACCTGATACATGCCTTAATCCATTGGATGAAAGAAGCATTGAAGCCAAACTTTTGCATTACCTGAAATAAAAAAATTGTGCCTTACTTTGTCAAAAGCATTTGCTAGATTTAATTTCACAATCATACCTTTTTCGCCCCGTTGCATGCTTGAATGGATCACTTCTTGGACCAGGATTATATTTTCAGTTATGTTCCTTCCTTTGATGAAGTCACCTTGGTTGTTTGGAATGATTGTTGGGAGAATTCCTGTGAGTCAATTGGCGATTACTTTTGTGATAATTTTGTAGCCAATATCGCACAAGGAAATTGGGCGGAATCTGTCAGAGGATAAGGCTCCTTTTTATTTAGGAATTAAAGCTAAGAAAGTAGAATTAGTGCTTCCCCCAATCTTTTGGCACTTTTGTGACTTCAACACCAATTTATGCAAGTCATGCTTTATGATTGGCCAACAGACTTGAAGAAAACGGGTTGTAAAGCCACTAGGCCCTGGAGATTTATCAGGGGCCAGACTGTCCAAGGCTGATTTAATTTCTTTTAATGTGACCAGAGTTATAAGTTGTTGATTGGATCTTGGTTTGACATCTGAAGGGATAAAATTGAGGATTTGATGATGGATTTCTGTAGTAGAATCCTCAGTGTAAATCACTTTAAAGTGGATATGAGCAACTTGCTTCATTCCTTTGAAGTCATTGACAACCTGATTCTGAAATTGGATTTCCTTGAAAGAGTTGTAACTTTTTCTGGTTTCTACTTGCTTATGGAAAAAGATTGTGTTCTTATCCCCAGCTTTTAGCCAAAGACTTCGTGATTTTTGTCGCCAATATTCTTCTTCTTATCTATAGGCAGTATGAATTTTTCTATGAAGATCGGTTTCTTTTTCCAACTTGTTTGGGCTTATATTTTCTTCTTCCATATTTAGTTGGTGTACTTCCATATGTTGTTGGGCTTCCATTCTTTAGGTCGAAGGGGATTTTAAATAATTTTCCCATGATTTGAGAGCCCTCTGTAGCCTTCAGAGTTTTTATTCCCACAAAAAAAAGGGTGAACCTGAAACTGGATCCTTCCATACTCCGGTAACCAGATCAATAAACTCCTCATGATGAATCCAGGATGGGCTGAATTTAAAAGGAATCAGACCCAGGGGGGATTCTTTGGTGATTTCTAGTAAAATTGGTTTATGGTCGGAAGCACTGAATGGAAGGATATTAGACTCAGCGTTGAGGCCTAAAAGGAGGAAGGAAATTTGGACCAAGAATCTGTCCAATCTTGCTGCTATGTGCCCAGGTCCATTTATTTTATTAGACCAAGTGTATTTGCCTCTAGAACGTTTTATATCTTCTAGTTCCCAGTCAAGAACAATATCCTCAACCCATTCTCGAATAGGATCTCTTACAATGGTTCCCCCCCTTTTTTCCCCTTGGGATAAAGTGACATTGAGATCCCTGGCAAGGATTAAATTCTCAATCTGATGCATTGTAAGAAACTCTTTTAATTTATTCCAGCAGTCTTTTTTTTCCTCGAGGAAAATAGGGACATAATGATTAAAAATGCTTACCTGGATACCTGACTCTTTATGAAGAAGGATGGTGAGAATCCAGTGGGTATAATTCTTTGTCTTCAATAACTCAAAAGTAGAAGAATTCCACAAGGAGCCAATACCTCCAGAGGCTCCTCTAGTGCTAACAACTACACCTGCTCCCTTGTTCCAAAACATTGCACTGGATTGGAGAAATTCAGATTCCTCCAGTTTAGTCTTATGAAATAGTAGTAGATCTGGGTTTGAGATTCCAATTAGATATTTCATTGCTTCTTTTTTTCTTTGGCTTCCTAAACCCCTACAGTTCCAGGAGACTATCTTCATTACTTGCTTTTTGGTTTGGAGGGCGTCCTATGAGAGGGTTTCCCTTGATTCCTTGTGCTTCTTGAATTTAACATTGCTTCAAGAGTTGGCTGAGACCCTTGGAGTTTGTCGTTATATGTCTCCCTTTCTATTTTTTCTTTTTCCGTTTTCCTTCCTCTGGTAGCTGGTTTCGAGAGGTTCTAATTTAATTCAGTATCTGCTTCCCCCTCAACTTATTCAGATGTCTCTTCCTCTGTCTCTGATAGTTGATATTCAGGGATTTCTCCTGGTTCTAGCCATGGAGGAGTTTCTTTGTTATCTTGGTTTGCTTCTTCTGGATTGTCTTGTTTTTTAGCTATATTTCCATTGTTAATTGATTCACTCTCTTGACTCCCAAGTACCGCGAAGCTGTTTTTCATATCACTTTGTCCTTTTTGAGTTTTCTTTTCCTTTTTGGAGTTAGGGTTGGGGTTTGCTTTGAATATTTTCTCTTGCTACCATCCTTCTCCTGCTTCTTTCTCTTGCTGCATAATTTGGATTTTTGGGCATCATTTTTTGAAATGTCTGTATTCATGACAACTGCAACACTTAAACAACAATTGTTGGTAATCCAATTTTTGGTAATGCTGCCAATCCCCAATAGTTAACTTGATTGCTTCAGGAAGGCTTACTTCCAGGTCAACTTTGACGCAGATCCAAGGGCAAGAATATTGTCCTTTTGGATCGTATTTGTCAATAAATCTTCCAAGCCTGTTGCCTATAGTTTGCAGGGAGGAAGGGTTCCAACAATGGATCGACATATTGGGTAGGCATACCTAGACTGGAACCGCCTTTGGCACATCCATTTCGGGATCGAAATCAGGTGTCCAATGGTTTAAGTATATCCCTTGTGGTCCCATGAAGTAAGGCCCACTCCTAAAGATCAGATCTCAGTCCTCTTTAGAGATGAACTTGAACAAGAAGAAACTTCTTCCGATTGCATAGCAGGTTACGCTGTTTGAAATCAATGGCCTCCATTTTTTTTGAATCCAGTTCTTAGATGTTCTTGGAGAGGGCCAGAGTCTTGTGAATTGTTCGACTAGAGATCGATTTGGTAGAGAAACAACCACACTCATGGGTTGTTCTAGGGGTAAATCAATAACTGGAACTTCTTCTATTTTTTTGATGAACTTTGGCATAGCTCCACCTTCTTTCTTCTTTCCTTGAGCAAGTAAAAACTGTCTGAAAGCTGCTTCATCAGCTAAGGGTGGGAGTGGAGGTGGCTTCTCTCTGCCTCCAGAAGGGATCATATTATCGATGACCTCAAAGGGTAGAGGTCCCTTGGGATCGGGACTCAAGGTGACTCAGAGGGCATGGAACACAGTGCTCCAGAAGGGAAGCCCTGTGGGCAATGCTTAGAGGGGCGATGAGATCTGAGGCGATCGACTCAAAAGTCATGTCACCTCCAGAAGGGAAGCCCCATGGGTAGGGATCAAGGGAGTGATCGACACTCAATGATGATACAATCATGGAAAACAATTTATTAAGGAAATATTACAGAGGCTTGGGGATTGTATTAGTTTTGTAATGATTTATGCCAATAAAAATTTTCAAAATTTCTTGGAACTAGTACCTAAAATAAGGGAACTTATTCATGACTTCTATGTAAGATGATATGCTTCATGAATGGAGAACCTTCAGAATCTCAAGGAAACCTATGAGTTCATGATCATGTAAGCTTACCTTGATTGTCATATAACATTTAATTATCTTTGTCAAATACAAGCTCATTGATGTTTAGTTATTATTCAGTCATTTAACCTATTATTGTATTTGAAAAATGCAGGTTTGAAGGACAGTCAATCCACGATCCACAATGCATTTACGACCAGGTTTATGCTCCCCATGTTTTTTTATTCTTGCATTGGTTGTTTTTTATGTGTCTAGAATCCTACGAAAATCAACCAAGGCAAGAGTAGAAAACATGGGCATCACATGGTGTTGGATAAATTTCTATTTTTTTCGCACTAGTTCAGTGCGAGTTAACTGACTAGTTCTATTTTAGACTTTCTAGTTTTAGCCCATCACTATTATGCATGCATTCCTAAGAAAAAATCACTGCAACTCATTGCTTCTTTGCTTTTCTTAATTATAGGATGTCATTGACTATATGAGTGAATATCACTCACTCATTGAACATATATCATAATATACATTGACTCTCATTCTTCATATTGTATCTCTCTTCCTTTTCTTGATAATATTTGTTTGTGTATGCTTTATCTAGGTCTCCTGTGCAGGTTTCCATGAAACACTGACATGGTATAAGAGCCGAGATGCTTGGAGAAACCCAGACAAGCCAGAGAAGAGAGAAAGTGGATTTAATTATTGAGTAAACCTAGTTTCCACCAGAGTCGCAACCTATCCTTATCGAAAGGTGTGACAATTGGAATAAACACAATCTATTCATTGCTAGGGTGCAACGGTCGCACTCAAACTTATGAATTTTGTTTTTTAGGAATCGATGTAGCCTATCCATTACTAGGGTGTAGAATTTAGTTTTTTAAAATCGACACAGCCTATCCATTGCTAGGGTGCACTGTATCCTTCACTAGGGTGCGATGTTCTCTCAGTATGCCCATTGCCAGGGTGAGACACTCTAGAAAATTGGTTTTCTGCAGTAAAACAACCATATCTCAAAATCCACGATCCAGGTCAGGCTGAGATTTTGACCAGAGATGTATGACATAGGGATGCTCATGCTCACCAAAAATATCCAAACCCCACATCATATTTTAGGAGATATAATTTTTTTTATCATATCTATAGTTGTCATAGAATCGTCAGTCATATCTTGGAATCCATGATCTAGGTTTTCAGGATCTTTTCAGAATCAATAGCAGGTATGGAGACGATGCAAATTATTCAATCAAGTCTGGTGATAATACTCACACTGTACAACTATTTTGAATGGAATTCAAAGGCCACATTCCATCTCAAAATAAAAGGATTGTACAATTTGACGATGGCGCTTGACAAGACTAGATGGGCGAATCGTAAGGATGAGGCCACATGACTACTTCTCGAGTTAATCTCAACTAATTTATGGTTTCATGTTGCCACATGTAAGACTCCAAATGATATATGGACCACCTTGGAAGGAATATTTAGAAATCAATATGAGATGCAAGGTCATATGCTTGAGGTAACGTTGAATACCTTAGACCCTAAAAGTTTTGATAATATACAGGATTTCTTTACTAAATTTAAATCTTTGATATTGAGCTTGGGTGAATGTGGTATTGACAAGTCTACATAAGAGAAATAACTTATTCTAACAATTATGGCCAAGCTAGGACCAAAATACATTGTATATGTCTCCAATATCCATTATGGCACATGTATTTTTGGAACAAATTGGAAAATGCCTATGATGGCTCAGTTCATTGAGTCTCTCACACAAGAGCATACAAAACTCATACAGATGGGCCTCATGAAAGATCCCAAAGTACATGCACTCACCATGCATGGTGGAAAAGGATCATGCAAATAGAATGGGAAGGATAAATAGAATGAGAAGGAGGGATATTCCAAACCCTTTAACAATTCTTGAAGTTCCAAAGACTCTTCAAATTCCAAGAAGAAGAAGAAGGGAAAGCAGTGCACTTACTGCAATAAACTGAATCATGAAGAATCCACATGCATGAATAAACAAATCAATCTTATGGCACGAGAACTTCAACAAAACAACCTTGGAAAATTCTTTCCAGAGGGAGTCAAGAAACAAAAGGAAGAAGATCATGCTCCTAAGAAAGGTAATCATTATGATCTTGTTGCAATTAATTCCTCATCTAATTCATGGATTATAGATTATGGTTCATCCCATCATATGGCAGTGGAAGAGGAATTTTTCTCTTCTTTGATTCCATGCTCAATACCCCCTATTCTCATGGGGGATGATACTCCAATAGAAATAACAGGAGAAGGGAGAGTGGAACTCCACAATGGTAGTTTTGAGAATTTTTTACATGTTCCAAAGCTTTCTATGAATCTGCTCTTAGTTTATCAGATCACTCAGAAAGGTAAAAAGGTTGAATTTACATCATATTCAGTTTCAGTAATTGACATGCATGACAATTCCATCATTGCAATTGGTGTGGTGGATCACAAGTCAAGGTTGTATAAATTCACTATTTTTTTTTTATGATGACACCTCTTTTCTACTTACACATAAGGAGAGTAATTTGCATTCACCTCCAGTGCAACATGCATATACTCTTGTGCTTCCATTAGTTTCAGACATTAGAGATGATTCCATACACTCAGATTATATACATGGAAATAAGCATGCAGTACAACTAGATAAGAAGCCAACGCTGAACCTTCAGTAGATGCCCAAGAAGGAACATTTCACACTTCAGGTAGCATGTATCCTTGTAGGGAATCCATTGAATCTCAACATGAGGATCCTTGTCATGTACTTTTAGCTTCAAACCCTGCGATGTCCATGCATTTCTATATGGTTCAATCTTCTTATCCATATCTCTACAATGAGGCTGTGGGTAATCCATTATGGAAATTAGCCATGCAAAAGGAGTATGACTCACTCCTAAAGAATCATACTTGGCATCTTGTTCCACTTCCACCAGAAAGTAATATTTTCAGGTGTAGATGGGTCCACAGGATCAAGAGGTACACGACTAGATAGGTTGCCAAAGGACTTCATCAAATCCATAAATATTTCTACATATTCACGAAGACTTTCAGTGAGAAGAAGTTTCAAACTTTGCGGGATCATCTTGCAGTGAAGAACATAGTTGCATAGAAGCTTCCTTTTCTTCTTTTGATGCATTGTCTTTTGAAGGGGGGTTTTGTTCCCACGTGGTTTTCCCTCTTTCCTCATTTCTTTTCCAGTGTTCATTAGTTTCATTGTACATGAGTACCTAATATGGCCTATTAGTTGGGACTCATTTTTTACTCCATAGTGATGTTCAGGGGGGGGGGGTGTTGGAGAAATTTCTATTTTTGGCACACTAGTTCAGTGGGATTTAACTGACTAGTTCTATTTTAGACTTTCTAATTTTAGACCATCATTATTATGCATGCATTCCTAAGAAAAGATCACTGCAGTTCACTTCTTCTTCGTTTTTCTTAATTATAGAATGTCGTTGCCTATATGAGTGAATATCACTCACTCATTGAACATAGATCATAATATAGATTTACTCTCATTCTTCATATTGTATCTCTCTTCCTTTTCTTGATAATATTTGATTGTGTATGCTTTAGCTAGGTCTCCTGTGTAGGTTTCCATGAAACACTGACACATGGAACAACCTGAACCTGTTATGCTAGGAAATTGACTCTATTTCAACTTTTATGATGGAGGACTAGGTATACTATGTTGAGATCACTATCGATGCATAATTTCTTATCTCTATCGGTGCGTTTTATTGTAATGTTGAGATAATTCCCAACAATGGAACAATCCACTCCTATTATGTTAGAGACTAATAATTATATGTTGTTTATTTAAATGTGTTGCAAGAAAATGCTAAGACAAATAACTTATCCACAGGTAGTATCCCTTGTTTCATTTTTTTAATGGGATACCAATACATAGTACAAATGGCATAGGGCTTAACTATACAAGTGGAGGAAATTAAAACTTTTCCAAGATCTCTTGTAATGCAATCTTGTTAATTTTTTTTTAATATACACACCGTCATCGGATATATGACAAACGGACCAACAATATTAAACATCATACGTATGGAACCTTCGTTGTAGGTACTGTAAAACCATCAGATATTCACTGAAAGGGGACATTGGATATCCGACAGCCTGACCGACATTACTAGCCATCAGAGGTATGGCACCCCCGTCTAAGGTATTGTACTACTGTTGGATATTCATCGAAAGAGGATGTTAGATATCCGATGTTGGAACTGACAATACTGACCGTCGGAGGTATTGTTGTATCATCGGTGTTGCCACATGGGAAAACCCAGGGTTCAACACTACAACAACGCAACAACAAAACCCTAACTACCAGACCTTTCGACAACACCTGCAAAGTAGATGAAGTCTAACCCGAGGTAGAGGCAGGGGTTGTTGCGAGACTCAGGTGTCTGCAACCTTAGCTGGGACACAGATCCGTGATTATGATACTTAATAGAGAACTTAACACCGTCAGATCCTCAATATGAAATCAATATCTACTTCGCTAATAAAATAGATCTTCACAACATTCACACTGATCTAATGTAATTAAGCACTTAGCACAAACATATGGATCAGATCTAATAGAAGCAAGAAGTAAACACATTCATAGAAGTCAGATATAACATTCGTAGCACAAAGCATAAGCAAATCTATCTATCTATATCAAAGCACTTATCAAGAGAAGTTATAAACACATAAAGACAAGCACAAAGCGGAACAACACAGTGTTTACGTGGTTCACCCCCACCCTGGGGCTACGTCCACCAACTCTTCTTTATTGTCTTCAGTCAAATTGGTTACAAGCATAGAGCCTCAAAAACCCTACTTCGCCTAGGACAGGAGATCTGCGCACATCACTAGATCCTCCTTCCTTGCATTACAACACAAAGCCTTCCACTGTCCATTACAACCACTTGCACTTAGCTATGCAAGTCTCTTACAGTCATGCACAAAGCACTTACAGGCTCTACTTGCACTTAGCATACATTCACATCACATAGATGCACCACCACTTCTATCTAGCCTAAGCATCTATTTAAATATTAAAAAATAGGCATAAACATGGGTAAACCCATGGGCCAACATCCAAATCCTGTTACATAATCCCCAAAACCCAAAAATGACCAAAAAAGGGGTCGAGATCCCGTGATCTCCACTTCATCTTGCGCTCCTCCTTCGACAGGCTGTTGAAGTCCAAAATAGGTCAACATGACCAATAATCTCCCAAAACTTGGTCAAGGGACAACAGTCCCCCAACACTCACCTGTGACTCATCCCGAGTCACTCTAGTCTAACTAGTTTTTCCTCGAATGCCTCGAGCTTGGCTCGAGCTACTTCGACATGATGCTGTGCTACAGACTCTTGCTCGGCGAACTCCTGGATTACTACGTCGTTAACTGGCCCTTCTAGGCGTTGTTCTGTTGCATTAACAACCTGTTCTATCTCTGCGCCTCGACTCTCAAACTCTGTGAACAACTGATAGGTCTTATCTTGCATAGGTTGGAGTCGTTGAGTTACTTCCATAGCTTTTCTTTGAATCATATGGATCTGCTGCTAGACGGTGCGCTGCTCTTGAGACCACTTCATTCTTTATATAGATGACATGGCCTTCAATTGCGCCTGTAGTATCTCTGCGTGTTTCTTTGCTTCCTAGAGCTGCGACTGCAATGCCTGCAATTCCAGATTCTTAGCGAGCTTCTCATACATTTGGGCACTGTGGTTACTCAACTACTTGCACTCCCCGACAAGATCCTTTAGTCTCTCAACTGCACTTTTGGCGGTTGCTTCCCTTTGGTCTCTTACATCTTGAGGGGTCTCGGGTACTGTGCATAGCTCAAAATATGCTATGGGTTGTTGTAGATGTTGGATCACTTCTTAAAGTTGCACTACTTGCTATGGAATTCTCTCTTCGGTATTTACTTCTATGACTATCACAAAGCGAAGTGCTCTATTGACCATTTCCTTTACTTCGAGTTGCTCTGCGAGAAACTGTTCCTTTTCTTTCTGCAGTTGGGATTTTTCTTCATCGAACTTTTCCTGGAGAGCAAGCTTCTCCCATTTTGCAGTACTGCTTTTCTCTACAAGGACTCCTTGTACTTGTGCTAAATCCTGGGTGGCTTGTGTTGTTTCCTCTTACGCTTGTTGAAGGCGAGCTTCAACTGTATCAACTATTCGGTGGAGTTGAGCTGGCTCATCTCCCAGTTCTGGTGTTCCTAATGGCAGAGGCACAGTGGAGACTGCGTGGCTGGACTGTAGTGCTTGCTGCACTCCTTGGAGATCAATCTCGATTATATTGTACATCGCTTCTTGCTTAGCCTCTTATTTCTATGCTAGCTCCAACAAAGCATCATTCAGGGCCTCTATAATGAAATCAAAGTCATCTGAGGTGAGGGTAGTCTTCATTTTGGTCATAGAAGCTTTCGATTTCTTCCAGGAGGAAGGCCTCATGGGGGAAACCTTCCTTTTCTTCGAGGGGTCCTCCTCATCTCTAGGTGGTGTAACCTCACCTTTCTTCTGTTCAAATTCTATGACATATATCTCTCTGCCATCACCTCCTTACTCTGGTGAGATGGAATCAGTCTTCACGGATGCACTGTCTAAATCCTGAACCTCTTCAGTTTTCTTCGTCCTGCTAGGTTCGGGTGTATGATGCGCAGTTTCTGGACTGTCTATATCAGATATCTCCATAGGGTCTGCTGGAATGAGGAGGTCCTCCCACAAGTCCTTGGTGATCTCCTCCAAGTCCTCCTCTGTTAGCTTGTAGTAGGACTGAAGTTGTTGCTTTTGCTCGTCAGTGCGCACTGTGATATAAATGAAATGGCAATCTGCGCTGAATTTCATAAAAGGCCGGAACCTGTGTAAAGTATTTGGAGTTATGCGAGGAACGAAATGTATGGCTACCTTCAACTGGTTGTAGTATGTGTGGAACACGACATTTTACTGCTACTCTTTATTCATGTCACTTGAATACCACAGTGTGCTGAAATTCAAAGCCAATGGTTCAAAGGGATCGATTGCTAGGAAGGTAGCACCTTCTGGCATCTCCCAGGCAATGAAAGTGATTAGGATCAATAGCCAGCTAAAGTGAAATTCATACCCTTTATCCCGAGCTTCTCTGCAATCAAGTTCTAATTGGTTCACCATGCACTTTGCCCAATTCATTTGTATGCCCTCCACACACTTCCTCGCGAGGTCGACTACAAAACCAGTGACTTGGGTGGGTCGGTTCTTTTGTACTAACTTTGCTGCGATCAATTGACATGTGAGGCACACTATGCCACTCTGGATAGAAGCTACCTTGTATCCTCTCATTCCTTTCTCAACATCACTGTAAGTGTCCTTGATCCTTTGTGCAAGAGTGCGGTCCATGGATTTTCTAGGGTAGAAATCCCGTGGGTCGGGTGCTTGCATACTAAGCCCGGTGATCCGATTTATCAATGTCGGATCCACTGTTATACAACGGTTTAACAACAAGTATCCACCATGGTAACAGGACAACAACATCTTGACACATGTATTCACCTCTTGGTGTCTTCTGAAGTGAGGATCTTCATGATGTTGAGAAATGTAGACTGCGCGAGGTTCATAGTCCATGAATGAGAGACGATCTTCAAATTATTTCCCTTTGTTCTGGTCAGGTACTTATGCGGGGCAAGCATGTTGTAGACCTTCTTGTCGCCAAGGTTAAAGTCACTAAACTTCAATGCTGCAATCTTTTATTGGTCTTCTTGAACTACGCATATCCCTTTTGGGAGGTATGTAGTGATCAAGGCATACTCAAAGTATCTAGGCACACTGTCTCGATTTATTGCACCACTCAGAGGTGGTATATAGGCAGGTAATATGATCGGAATCAACTTAGCATTCGTGAGATCATCCCTGTGCTTAGTTCGCTTCTCATCTGATGGTCAGGATGGTCTGGCTCGAGCAGTTGACAGAGAGGCTGGAAGTCCTCTCATGGGTAATGCTTTTACACCTGTGGATAATCCTCTCTCTGACATGACTCTTTCATTCATCAGGTCAAGGAGTACTTTTGTCACTGATTCTTCGACTGCGTTGAGTTCCTAGGACACATGCACTCAGGATTAATTAGATTGGGGTCAAATTAACTTAGAAACTACAGTAGAATAAACAACAAGAGCACAATGATCACTGTATACAATTCACTTAGTCTGCGGGCTCAAACTCTTGGTTAGCAAAAGTGTTCTCGGTGCGTGGCGCAACGGGATAAATAGGTATCTCGACAACGGGTCTCTTGCAACGGGTATGAAGCCTCATTAGCTCTGTTTGGTCCATTATGGCACGGTCCAATGGTTTGGTGTCGATCCTTAAATGCCTTTCTACCCGTTCGGGGTGGCAGCCAAATGGTTATAATGTCCCCAACAACTATATTTCTTCGCCATGGCAAAGTGCCATGTGTCGATGTTCTGATATCTCGGTGAAGTTCTAATTTTGCAAATTTCCCTCCTACGAAGTTCCCCCTGGAACTTTCTGTAACTTTTCAATCTTATCCCTCTTCTTTCTTAACTTTCTAGCCTTCTTTCTAGTGAGCCTCATCTCGGTATGTCTTTTTCCATTCTGATTCTTATCTTATTTTGACATAGTCACTGTGCACTATTGAGATTCTCTCCTAGGATTCAGGGGTAGTACCTCTTCTTTATGTGGGGTAGGTACTTCATTCTTCTATGAGTCCTCTAATGTTCTTGCAGCTTCGACATCTAGGCCTCTAGTGTTAAATAGCTTCGATATGTTCTCATGTTCTTCAATCAAGTGTGCGATCCTTCTAGTTATGAAATCTTTTAACTCTTGTTTCTTCTTCTCCAAAAATTTTTCGTCTTCCTTTCGTCTGGCTTGATCTCTATCAATCCAAGGTTTTCCTAGTAACATGGTAAACGGGGCGCTGCCTTCAATAAATTTAATAATCTCAAAATATTCTTCTGTCAAAGTTCCATTGGTATTCGTAGGTATCTGAGTGAGCTGTCCACATAGGTTTACTAGTTTTCCTCTGAATAATCCTACTCCTCCTAATGAAGGAATCATACCAGGCCTCCCTATAGCTTCCCAAGTTCTCTCTGTCATGATATTCACCGGTGTCTCTTCATCCAGAACAGAGTCAATGTTGAAGTCTCCTATTCTTGCTTCAATGCATTCTTTTTCTTTGAAGATCTCTGATAATCTAACATGTCGGTGTTCATTCAAGGTTTCTTTGATTTGTAACAATACTTTCTATTATTCTTTCTGGAATTCAGCTATTTCTGGATCTTCCTTAGGGTTTTCCTGGTTCAGATTCATTCCTTCAAGCTTAGCAATCATTCTACGATAATCTAACACTTCATGGTCCATAGCTTTGTAACAAAGACAACTAGGTCTTCTTCCAGGGCATTCCTTAGCAAGATGTCCCAGTCTTCTGTAGCTTTAACAGAGGGTTAATCCTCTCTTTCTTTTAAATGATCCCCATCTTCTCCTGTACTGCGTGCTAGGATCATAGAAGCTAACTTGCAACAAATTCTTTCTAGATCCTGCATCCATTTGTTAGTCCAAACATTCTTTCTATGCATAGGCATAACATATCTTTCACTATTTTTGTCAGATCTACTCATATCAAATCTTCCTTCATCTATCAATACCCTAGTTTTTGAACTAGGACAAACTCTATTAAACATAGATATAACCATACTCTAGAAACAAAGGTTTCCACTTATCTTACTTCTACAGAGCATAAAGCTTCCATATATAAAACTTTTCACTATTCGTACCTTTATTAGAGAACAGAGCTTGCAGATCTTACCTCTTTTAATCGGAAATTGTCACTTTTACCTTTCTTAGAGCACAAAGCTTTCAGATCTTGCTTCTCTCCTTTAGATACAACTTATTTTCTTCAGATCAAGCTTCTTTCTTTTAGCATAGAGCTTTATAAATCAAGTAGAATAATGCGCACTAGAGCGACAAATATATGCACAGAGCTTTCACAACTTCAGGATGAATCTTTGCACAAAGATTCTTCTTTCTCAGTTCCCAAAAATCACAGTTTCAGTCTCGACAACAAAACCATTTGTTGGCATAGGGTAAGACCCATGGTTCAACGCTACAACAATGCACCAACAAAACCCTAACTACCAGCCCTTTTGGAAACACCTGCTAAGAATATGAAGTCTCACCCGAGGTAGAGGCAGGGATGGTTGTGAGACTCAGGTGTCTGCAACCTTAGCTGGGACACAGATCTGTGATTATGATACTTAATAGAGCACTTAGCACCGTCAGATCCTCAATATGAAATCAATATCTACTTCACTGATAAAATATATCTTCGTAGCATTCACACTAATCTAATGTAATTAAGCACTTAGAACAAACAGATAGATCAGATCTAGCAGAAGCAAGCACTAAGCACATTCATAGAAGTCAGATCTAACATTCATAGCACAAAGCATAAGCAGATCTATCTATCTATATCAAAGCACTTAGCAAGAGAAGTTATAAACACATCAAGACAAGCACAAAGAAGAACAACACAATGTTTACGTGGTTCACCCCCACCCTGGGGCTACGCCCACCAACTCTTCTTCTTTATTGTCTTCAGTCAATTGGTTACAAGCATAGAGCCTCAAAACCCTACTTCGCCTAGGACATGAGATCTGCGCACCTCGCTAAATCCTCCTTCCTTGTGTTACAACAAAAAACCTTCCGCTATCCATTACAACCACTTGCACTTAGCTCTGTAAGTCTCTTACAGTCATGCACAAAGCACTTACAGACTCTACTTGCACTTAGCATACATTCACATCACATAGATGCACCACCACTTCTATCTAGCGTAAGCATCTATTTATATATTACAAAATAGGCCTAAACATGGGTAAACCCATGGGCCAACATCCCAATCCCGTTACATAATCCCAAAAACCCAAAAAGCACCCAAAAAGGGGTTGAGATCCCGTGATCTCCGCTTCGTCTCGCACTCCTCCTTCGACAGGCTGTCGAAGTCCAAAATAGGTCAACATGACCAAGAATCTCCAAAAAATTGGTCAAGGGCCAACAATCGATCATTCAATGAGCAAAGTTGTTGCATATGAGACCATGTGTCCAATAATAATAACCGTAGGGACGTAGGATATTTGACATATTTGTACATCGAACTTCCGACACATAGTTATTGGAAACAATGTCTAATTTCAACGAGTTTTTAGCCCTTAGGGTTGTCAGCATATTTGACAACAGGTTATCGAATATCTGATGTCATCATATTTGTCGGATAGCCAATGTGAATTCACTGACAAAACTAATAATCGGGTTTCGTCGGAGGTTCGATGAAATTACATCGACAAACTGATGTATTGTCATCGGATTTCAATGTACAAGAAGTAGTGTTAGATCTTGGGGTCCTAGGAAATCATCCCTTTCATTATTCTTGTATCCCAAAAAGGCTCGATGCACCATGAGCTGGCACTTAGGACACATGGCCTTATCCACGATAGGCCACTTATTCTGACATGTGGCCCCTCCAATGTCTACCACTTAGCATGACACGTGGAACTTGTACCAATTCAACACATGGCAGTCATTTCTCCATGTACCCTTATCCAATTATGTCAAATATGCATGTCACGTGGCATCACTCACGTCATTACATGTGGAACTTCCATGCGGACTAGCATGGATGTACATGTCATCACAACACCCAAGGTTCACCCAACAGGGAATTGGCACTTTTTTGCTTATTACTTGTCTAATGACTTTATCCGACATCATCTTAGATCTTTCAGGCATGGGCTATCGACCATTTTTGTAAGGCCTATTTCCAAAAATATCCTGATGGTCCAAGATTTGAGGTAAAGTTGGCATCCTAGGGCACGTCTCCCTATCTAGTCATGCCACCTGGCATGACATGTGGCACCACTTACGTCACGATACATGGCACCACTAGGTAATCACAGACATCAAGGCCTCGAACCCTTACTAACCTCCTGTAGGATAAAACCCTTGAGCTCCATCGTCAAAGGATTATGAGATACTTAATTAGGGAAATATCGTTATTAAGGGACGATTAGACACTTTAATTCTTGGAGTTATGGTTCTATGAGATCTACAACTGAGATCTCACGTAGGTAGATCTGATGGCCACCATGGTCTCTTTCACAGTCTCGACGTAGTAATTTCCTTGAGGATTGGATGGTGGATATTATAGTGCCCATCCATAGATTGATGTTTCTCATCGAAGAGAATCTCGGACTACAACTCTTTTTCAGTCTCCTCCACACTAAAACTCCTCATGGTTTAGGGTCTGATTGAATTTTCTCCTTTGAGATCTATGGTGGAGATCAGTCCACTCCCAAATCCAATGGCTCATATTTCAACTCACTTACCATAGACCCCATGCATGATGAGGGTCCCATTTATTTATCTCATGCCCAATTCCAAAGTGACATATGGCCTACCCTATCATGCCATGTCACATTAGCGTACCAAGGCCCACCTGACCAAGGTTAACAATTGTCATGAGATCCAAGCTTTAGAGATCATTAACCATTGATCACTGAAAAGGATAAACAACCCAAACCCAATGCACATAGGTAAATAGTACGAGGTTTATTGAGAGGGTGGAAATCTATGGTGGTTTAAAGGAAACCACCATTAAATACATGGATGCTAGAGAACAAGCACGGGTCCTTTAATATTAGTTTTCAGAACCACCCTTCGGGAATCTGTGTAACTAAATAATAATATCACTCTAGCAAGCTGTAACCCACCATTATATTGGCCCATGTTTATAGCATTGGTCATGTGGGAAAGGAAAAGGGGTTTAAAATAAAGTGTCTTGGGCCTAAGCTTAATTCCTTCATGTCTTAAACTAGGACTAGTGTCCTCTTCATGACCTTGGAAGAAAATCCCTCCTGATCTTTACGTATCACATAAACAATCGATATTTGGCCATCCTCTCATTCAACGACCACCATTCATGTGTGAAATTAATAGGAACTTCAATGGGTAATCCTTCCCATCTTTGGACGGTCGAGATCGACCCTCTTCACTAGATAGACGACTATTTTTCCCAATTGCTTTATGGGTAATTTCATAGGGTGATAGCATACCGATGGTCAGATGGGATCAATTCTACCTCAAGAATAAATGGTTATTGAGTGTCGTCGATTTAAATATGGTATTTTTTAATATTTAGTTCAATTTTTTGGATGTAGCAGTCCTGCAGCCTCATGCTGCATGATTCTACTGGGTTTTTAACTCATCTTCCTCACGTTCTTACACATTCACAATTAATAAAAGCATTCCATCCATTGAGTCCATTTACAAACATTAATTTTCATAAATACATTTATAGGAATAAATTTTTCAATTACATGGGTTTTCCAATAAGACAATATCAATCCCATTTACGAGGCATGCACATTTACAATGAAATCATAGGTACTCAACTATTTATTTTAACTCATTTACATAGGGGATAAGGAATACTTATTTGTTATAAGGTTGTAACCAAGCAACTGACTATGGGTGTTCTCCTTTCCACCCAACCGTAGGCTCAGATGCATTCACTCTTAGCACTCTGGCCACCCCTATTCCAAGCCATGATACCACCAAGGAACTCTCTCTGATTCTTAGCAAATTATGGAGGTCACTCTCCATCACTCTACTTTTGGTATAGATTTCCTTACACCCACCTATCCTAGGCCTCTTTGAGGTTTATGATATTCCTTCCCAACATCAATCTCGCGGCCCTGTTATCTTAGGTCTATTTTTTGGGCTCTTAGACCCAATATTAAGAGCTTTGCTATTTTTTATTACTTTGTTTTACACAATCCATCCTTTTCTTCTCCCAATCCAAAATCTCTCTATTTATCTCTCTTTATATCTTCCCCTCGTCTAATTCTCTTACATTCATAGCTTGGGAAGGTTCTCAACTGTCCTTCTATTTCCTCTGCCAGAAGATAGCTCAAGGGTCAATCATGGGGACCTGTGGTGATATTTCTGATTTTCCTCTAGCTGAAATATTCATGTCCCATTTGGCAACCCTCCATACTTCCATTCATTTGAGTGGTTGTTTGTTCAACTGACAGCCTCCTTCATTAACTATTTTTCCTTGAAATCGGGGCTAAGAGAAATAATTTGAACACTTCCAAATTAATTCTTCAACAAGGAGGCTTGGGTTGTCTTGTCATGGTATAATGAACCCCCTCCCCTTATAGGCTTCCTCACTCTTTCCTCTAGTGGTATCATGGCCAGTACTTTCAACGATTCACCCCCACAGTTAGTTGTTGGCATTTTCAATTAAACAATAATACATTTACATTGTTTGTATGCCATTGCATGACAATCACTAATTATGATTAATTACATATAATCAAGAGTTTATAAAAGGGGGTGTTACAAAGTACGTTCTAAATGGCATGTGTCTAATATCATTCCTTCGTAACTGCCACATTAGAGCATCATTACTATAATCATGACTTTTATAAACACCATCCTTATTGCTACAACTCCAAACCCACTGACCCATAATTTGCATAGCCCCTACGAAAATGAACACTTAGAGTTAGCATAGGAAAGGAGTCATGGGAGGATCATCAATCCATAGAGATTCGATTGAAATGATGTTGCTTGAGGCTTATGAAAACATAATGCAAATTATGGGATGAGTTGGATGGATGGATTATGTCTCACGTTTGTAGGGATATGATTAATACATTGCTCTACAATTCACCTTGAATTACATAGTCGAACATTACACAGTCTCAAGCACACATGTGGAGGTCAGTGAGAAAACTATGGTAGAGGTTACCGACTTACCTTGAGTGGTGGTATAGCAAAAGAAATTCACAACCAAATGTTCCGAGGTAGTTCCTAGAGCCAAGAGAAGATTTAATAAATAAAGGAATGAGATTTTACTACCAGTATTTACCTCATCCATGGGAATATGTGGCCATTTTTGTTTAGCGATACTTCACCTGTGAAGGTCAATGTGGCACCATTTGCATTCATCACATTCACCTACTCGACCATCTATGCCACAACTAACTGATCAAAATGTTATATTTATTATTTAGGACACTACAGACAATGGCAGGATTGGTCCAAATGGAGAAGAACCCTATGGAGGTTTTATCGCACCACAGTCTTATCAAATTAATAGTCAATCATGTACTCCAAAAAATAGGATGCACATGGAATAGCATTGTGCAACCACCAATTTTCCTTAATGAAGTTGAATTTGTTGCACTTCAAGAAACTCGACAGGAAATCCTTACACATTTGACTCCACAAGAGACCAGGACTGCAACTCCTCTAATAGAGAATGATGTCACAGACATAGTAGAAGCAGTTGATGTGAGTCCACAGAAGAAACCCAAGAGAAAAAGAAGGGAAAAATCATGCCAGGTTGCAACTCTGGTAGAAGCATACCACGACGATGATGTGGAAATAATGACCAGCAAACCCCCCACAAAGTGACTTTGAAGGGTTAAGAAAATGAAACATCCCATGCTAAAGAAACAAAGGATAAAATGTGAGGTTGCAAATCAGTGTAAGAAAAGAAGAACTACCAATCCCAAGGAACAATTCTAGGAGGAAGAGCAAGAAACATAGGAATTTGAACCCTCCCCTGCTACACGAAAACAGAGGAGGATACTATCATGATTCCCAAGAGGTCTTGGATGACATATAAGAACCATAACAAGGCACTCTTGGCAAAGGCCTCAGTGTCTTCTGGAAACATACTTAGATGAAGAAGAAGTGGTAGCTTCCACTCATCCACATGAACCAGTGGAGAAGCCTACTCAAGAACATGCTACAACACAAGTAGGGGACCCAGTACAAGGAAACAAGGAACAAGAGGAAGAAGCCTCTATTATTTCACCAAAAATAATAGAAATAAATTCTCCAACATCATCTCCCAAGCCTCAAGATCCATAGGCAGAAAATCCATAACAATATATAAAAACAGAATATGGAGAGGACATGGAAGTCCTCATTGACACAACAATGAACATACTTGAAGGAAACAAACAGGAAAAAGTGTCTCTTGTTGAAACAAAAAGAGGCACTCTTGATGAATCAAATGTTGCTACTCAGGGATACAACCAGGAAATGGAACAAGAGGCCCCTACTGTCACACAAGAACCAATAGGAGTACCTCTTTGGGAGTGACCTAACCATTCACCATAAGAGAAAGGAGTAGAAGAGGTCCCACCAATAAATGTCTCAATTGATGCACCAAACCTTGGGTTATAGGAACCACATACAAAGGTTGTTTCTCCAGAACAAAGGATCACTCCCAGATGGGTAAGCATCCCCCACTCTCTCTATATATATGTCTATTTGGTGATAGAAAACAAAATGTTGAGGGTGAAAATTTTAAATTTTAAGATCAATTTGAAAATTCTCTAAGAAGAGCTTGAAGAGCATAAGGCACCTGAGAAATCACGTTGCCCTGCAACAAGTCCTCTTGCTGCGAGGGAACCCTTAGTCGACTCAGAAGAAAGAGGTCACCCTAAAGAGACAAAAGAAGTAGTTATCAAGGATATAGATTTTATGGTAATTGATACAGCCACTCAAATAGAGACAGAACAAAACATATAAGTTCTAGTAGAAGAGAATATCAGTGAAGAGAAGGATGCAGTAGAAGAGGTAATTTGTGGTAATAGTGACCCCTAGGGTAACCCTAAATTCTCTAAACACTGATTGATTGTGGTTGCATGGGGACATGCAATATTTTTGGGTTGTGGGAGAAGACATGTGCCTAAAGTGACATACTTTCAACACCTTTCTATACCTTTTTGCTTACAATTTCCATTAATCACTTCCCTTTTTTATACTTCCTTTATCCAGTTCACCTTACTTATCACTAAGGTATGAATCCTACCCCATATGAAATTATTACATTATTTTTGAATAATTATTTTAAGGAACTCATTACTTTTAGTTACTAATATTTCTAAACAAGAGAATATAGTAGTTGCAACACCTTAAAGTGGTTGCAACACCTCTTTGCTACAACTCCAAGTAATGAATTTTCGGGTGCAAACCAAGTTGCTATGATTCCAAACACAAACCAATGGTTGCAACTCAAGGTGAATTCATGGTTATTGAAAGTCCAAACAAACCATTGAAACTTTGAGCATGATTTTTTCTTTCTACGACTCCAAATAAATCTCTCCAGCGAAATTGCAGCTGGCAGTCAAGAAGCAATCTTCACAGGGAAAGGCGACAAGAGGAAAGTGGGCGATTGTATGTTGATGTATTGATTGATCATGTGATTCTGGTTCTATAGCTCAATACTTATCCTAAGGGGTAGGCCCCCTTCCTTAGTCAGGTACTTCCTGTAACAATAGGATTAGAAATAAGCATTTTAGTTCTGTTCAGTTTACTTTATCGTTGTTTGATTTCAATTGTTGTAATTCTAAATTCAAAGATTTATTCACATATTGTAGAAGTTTTTCCAAATTGTTTTCATTCAAAACTGTATCATAGCCTATTTGATTTCAGAGTCACTCTATCTTTCATTTTACTGCAATTCCAGATGCATAGAGCAAAGATGCGACTTATGTGTGGTTTGTTTCTCTAGTTTTAAACTATAATTCAGATTCTTGTAGAATTACAACCATTTTGTGATTCCCATTGTTGTAACTTGTGCCTCTTTAGTTTCAATTATAATAGTGTTTCGTTGCTGCAACTCACATTTCCAACTCAAGTTGTTGAATTTCTTTTCATGTTGCAACTTCGTTGCTGCAACTCTGCTCATAGCTGCACTTTATTTTTCTTGCTTTCTAATTTATGACAAATTTAGTCTCTAATGGGTTGGAATTGATATTGAAAGAACAAAAGTTCATTGTAAAAAAAAAACACGATCTTCATCATACTCAAGCAAGTCACCAATAGATCATAGCATAAGTTTCAATTTCAGCAAGTGTGAATTTAATTTCCGCAAGTGTGATTCCAACTTCTGCAAGTGTGCTTTTAATTCTTGCAAGTGTGATTTCAATTCTTGCAAGTGTAATTTTAATTTTCAAAAGTATGATTTTATATTTTGCAAGTGTGATTTCAATTCTTGCAAGTGTGATTTCAATTTATACAAGTGTGATTTTAATTTCTGCAAGTGTGATTTTGATTCTCTCAATTGACTTCAATTTTCTTCCCGAATGCTATTTGATTTCCTGCAACTTAGGCCATACCATAGTCCGGTGACTTAATCAAATTATTTTGAATCCCTCAATTGTGACATTAAAGTGATACAACGCCATAATAAAAACAACACTCTTGTTGCATAATTGTGCACAACAATTCACAAGTTCATAAGATCCTCAGATTGATAATTAAATGTACAACTCTTCATTTGATTGCTAAGTTAATTAGAAAGTTATTGAAAATTTCATCACTCTTATTGAAGAAAGGTGTGCCTTTTATTCAGGATGACCAATCCCAGTGATCATTTGATGCCTTGAATAATTCCTTGATGTCAAATCCCTTGTTGATCCCTCCTTAATATGGTCGAGACTTTTTTCTCTATCTCACAACCGGTAAATCCACCATCGGTATGGTGCTCATCCAAGAGGATGATGCAAAAAATGAACATGTTATTTATTATCTTATCAAAGGACTTGTAACTCTAGACCTTCGATACTCCCATGTAGAAAAAATTTCTTTGGAAAGTGTTTATGGTGTCCAATGATTACAAAATTACATACTCTTGCGGAAAACTATTGTTATTTATGACAACAACCCAATGCAACACATCTTGAGCTACCAGATCATTGGGGGGAAATACTCAAAGTGGATTTTCATCCTCCAAGAGTTTGACCTGGATTTTGTTTCCTCCAAGTCTAATAAATCATTGGATTTTGTTGATTTGATGTCCAACCTTCCCCGAGTCAATGATGAACATGTGGTTAATGAATCATTTCTGAATGAGTTTTTATTCCTCATTGACTTGTTCATTCCCTGGTATGGGTATGTCTTGTTATATATCCAAACCCAATGCTTCCACCCTTAGATATCACGTGACAAACAACAATGCATAAGGCATCAAGCTAGACACTATCTCATCATAGATGATACCCTCTATCATCATGAAGTGGATTTGATTCTACATCGACACCTTATTCTTGAGGAAGATGAAATTTTTTTGAATGACTTTCATGCTGAAGCATGTGGTGGTCATCTCTATGGGTTGGCCATTGCCCAAAATATCTCATGTGCTGGATAATTTTGGCCTACGATCTTCAAATATTGTATGCACGATGTCTAAAATTTTCATTCCTATCAAATATTCACCTACAATATGCATGCTCACCCTACTCCACTTCATCCTATGGTGACCATCGGTCCCTTTTCAAAATAGGGGATTAACTTTATGACGTGTATGTCTACATCGGCTAATGCCCATGGATACATCATCGTGGTTGTTGACTACTTAACCAAGTGGGTCGAGTCCTTGCCTACCTTTTCTAATGATGGCACCATTGTTTCTTTGTTCATATTCAATCACATTATTGCTAGTTTTTGTGTTCCTAAGACCATAGTGATGGACCATGGGTCCTATTTTCACAACACGATGATGACCAAATTAGTTGTTAGGTTGGGTTTTCATCATAAGAACTCAACACCCTATTATCCTCAAGCCAATGGTGAGGTAGAAGCCATCAATCATGTCCTAAAAACCATGATCCAAAGGATGTTAGGGAAACACAAGACTAACTAACATCTCATGTTGTTTTTGGAATTATGGGATTATTGTACCTTGGCCAAGACTTCCACTACGTTCACACCATTCCACCTTGTTTATGGTTTGGAAGCAGTCCTCTCGATTGAATGTGAAATCTCATCCTTGAAGCTAGTCATAGAATTGTTTCCAAACACCTCCGTTGAGGAGGAACTTGTCTTATATTTGGCCCATMTTTATGAACAACGTTGTGATGTTGCATTAGCCAATGAGACTCATAAAAATTGCATCAAATCCCAATATGATAAATATGTTCATCCTCTTGTATTTTTGCAAGGTGACTTGGTATTGTTCTATGATCAAGATCATGATATGTTAGGAACAGGTAAGTTTGAACCCCTTTTKCATGGTCCCTACATTGTTAAATGTGTCTTCCAAAAAGGGGCCTACGAGTTATTCGACTATGATGGGAATCTTCTTTTGAAGCCTCACAATGGGATCTATCTGAAAACGTATTATGCTCAAGCCATCTGGCCACATGATGCTTTGTACATAGTGTGTTTTTGGTTTTGGAGTGGTGTACTTTTCCTTGATTTGTTGTTTATCATGATTTATGATTGATTTGCAGATTCCATCATCCACCTCTACCTACATAGGCTATGCAGATGGCAGCAACTGTAGTACCCAAAACATTGCATCTGTTGCTTGGGTGATCTTCTGACCCACCAATGAACGGGTGAGTTCAAGGGGCATATACCTCAGTCCTACAACGAATAACATTACAGAGTATAGTGTGGTCATTGCAACCAATAACATTGCAGAGTAATGGTGCAGTATACAAAATTGGGATCTATGGACCACACCGATATAGTATGTGTCAACCGGATAAATGTATAAATCCTAGATACAAAATGGGAAGATTGTTATCTACTCATCTTGTGGATGGGTCTCATTGTAACAAACACAAGCCCGAGCCACTTTTCAGAGAAACCGAAGGAAGGCATGGGAAACTCCTACTATATGGCATTGCATGCACAGTGGTATCTTGTCCATGTGCATGGGGTCGACCCCCATGGTCAGTCCCTATAGGTTCCACCACACCTTGCAGAGCTCCTCGGTGCACCCCCCTCTTCCTCTAATGACTCCTCGTCTCTTCTACAACGACGAGCTCAACCCCATCCTATTGGACACTTTGGTCTGACGTTTGTGTGAGTTATATTGCACCAATTGTTTTTTATATATCCTATAAATCCAAAATCATTAAAATAAAATTAAAAAACACACTTATTGAGGGGTCCCCATGCCTCTCCTAAGGATGATCTTGTCTAATTGTAGGTACTCACTGGTTCCTTGATCTTCGAGCTCCTTCTTTATTCCATTCATCACCATGAATTTTTGTAATGCATTTCAGCCATTATATTGTGGATAAATATAGCCTATGGATAAGCCATATCTCCCTTGGATCTACCCTTGATCCAACATAGATGATGGGTATAGATATCTACAGGTTTTCTCTAGATATAATAAAAATAGTTCCTTTTTACACTAAGAGAAAGGATGGCATACCTTTTAAACGATGATTGTCCTTATGTGTCTTGGTCTACGCAACTCCAAAGATCTAGCTATAGCTCCTGCAACCTGCTTCCTACACACAAGTAATGACCAAATTCTAATCTACGAATTCCCCAAGTGTTACGAAATCAAAAATCCAAATCATAGCTAATCTGATCTACCAAAAGAGAGAATAGATCTATAATATATAATTGAATACAACAATATGGAAGGGTAAAACACATAGATCTATATTAATATGAATAAATAGAAATACATCAATCATATAATCATACCTTGAGTCATGAAATAGATTCTCTTAGTTCCATGTTCCCAATGCTCCTCCTTGGCCTCTTGATATTCCCTCTTTATTTCGCCAGTGTAACCTCTCAAACTCTAGCTCCCCCATCTCCTTGATTTGGCCTCTTCTTATAGAAATTTAGAAGTGATTGGAGATAGGCTTCATGACATGTGAATTAGGTGGTTACACGTCATGGATGGGCTTGATGGCATGTGAAATAATCAATTACAAGTCATGGATAATATTGATGGCATGTGAACGAAGAAATTACAAGTCATGCACAAGTTTCATGCTTAATTATTAGATTTTTCCAACCTATTATGAATGATTTCTCTATTATGAGATTTTTCCTCAAGTTCCATGCTCAATTATGAGATTTTTCCATCTCACTATGAACTTTATTCTCAATTATGAAATATTTCTCATTTCATAATTATGAAATTGTGACAAAATAATTATTTCCATCTGAAATAATTATGAGAAATTAAACAATTATGTAATTCTATCCTAATAACAGCTAATGGAGTGTTTTCAAAACATATGGTGGAAAATACAAGTATAGCAGATGCCCCCTAATGTATGAGGTCAGAAGAGGAAGTGATGGCCAAAATACATTATGAAAATTCATGGTGACGAGTGGTATAAGGAAGGAGATCAAAGATCAAGGAACCAATGAGTAATTGCAATTCATCGAGTATATACATATATATATATATATATATATATATATATATCATCTCTGAGTTAGGCATACCCATGCTCAAAATAGAAACAATGCATGGTCACCAAGTCAATACACTGTATATCCATGAAATGAAATGTGATACCATGGCCATGAAAGAGTACACAGTGGAGTGTGATACCATGGCCATGAAAGAGTACACAATGGAGTGTGATACCATGGCCATGGCCATGAAATGTAATCAACTAGATCATAACAATGAGCAAGAACAATGTGGATCTATGTCACAATATACATCAGGAAGACATTAATCACTAAGAAGAGTGCCCCCAAAGTATTCAAAGTACTCATACAAAAGTGATATACTCCATCGCAACTTGGGAGGGTTGTTATGAAGGAGTGATGTGGACCCAAACCCTGATGGTACGAATCTATAGAATGTGAATAGATGAGATGATTTTGAGCATGGTAGAAACCATCTTATTATTGGTCATTGAGGTATACCATTAACATACATGAGGGAACCCACCAAATCATCAAAGTGGGCCCCAAGGTAACTATTATAATCTAACAAGTGTGAATAGAGTATATGATGTCGAACACTCATAGAATCAATCAATCAGGAGTCAATGATGTAAACCCACGGTTGATTGCAAGGAGGCATGCCATTGAGGACCGCAAGATCCAAGGTACTAGTTTCTTTCTAGATCCCTCTCCTAGATAATGTGCTGAAGTCGATAGGAAGAGATCCATCGAAGGAAGACCTTACAATATCCCCCATCAATCGACATGAAACATACATTGAGATATTATCTGAAGAGATAGAATCATGAAGTACAAATGACACATGGATGGTTGAATTAGAAGGTCAACGAAATAGAATATGGCCAACGCAGGCTTAAATTCACTTGAATATATAGCATGGCATAGTGATGACATGGCAGTAAGACTCAAGAGTTGGAATAATATAGTGCAACAACACAGGCGGCGTTGAAAAAATCTCCATGATGACTAGAAGAGTAAACAACCAGAGGAGTATGTGTGATTCATATTACTGGTACAACTCCTTGGCAAGCTATAACCCAACTATAAGATGGTAACTCAAATAGGTGCCATGTTCAATGGAAACTCAATTGAAACTTCCATTTCATAAATAGATCAATGGTAAAAAATACCCCTCTTTTTTTTTTTTACTTTTTTTTTTGGTTTTGGTGTCTCCTTCATGGTTTAATGAGAACAAAGGAGAGATAAAAGTGTGTTCAATAGTGTCTTTTTTGTTCAATTTTTACGATCCTGAAAAAGAGATAAAAGTATACTTGTTACGTATTTTTTTCATGTATTTTCACAAGTCCCCAATGGAGTCACCAATTCTATTTTGGAGAAATATGTTCAATGGGATAGAAATATCTCCCTAGGATCTTCCTACTAATCCTAGATGAACAATGGGTCTAGAAATCTATGGATTTCCTATACACAAGCATAGAGATTCCTAACTAAACTAGGAAATGGTAGAATAACATACCTTTTCTTGAAGGTTTTCCTCATATGTCTTGGAAGCTACATTCCCGAAGTTCCATATCCAACCCCTACAACCCTATTACTACACACAAGAGACAAAACAATACCATTCTACCTCTCCTTATAGTGTTATAATCCTAGATCTATCTTGTATCTACTCTGATCTACAAGAAAATAAATGAGATCTAAACATTTGCAAACATAATACAAATAGTTGGAGGGGAAACCAATGATCTATTAATCAATGTGAAAGAAATATATCAGTACCATTTACCTCAAAATGTAGATGCATTCCTCCTTTCCCCTTGCTCCTTTCTCCTCCTCATATTTTCAACCAAGCTAGGAAACCTAATTGAAACTGATTTAGAATGGAAGAGCACCTTTAAATTTTGGCAGCATAACTATATGAGTGATTCCTTCCTCATGCTCAAGATTGACCTTCCTTATATAGATTCTTGGAATAGACTTGGGAGAGCTTATATATATTCTAGAAACCAATGGAGACTTGAATGTTATGAATTCCAAGGCTCATTCCATGAAGAACCAACTAATCCATCACTTACCTCCTTGATAAAATTTGAATCTAGAAGATTATAGGGGAGGTTGCTCTTTGCACATTGCCAACTAGTTACTGGTCGCAGGTTGTCATATGTGTCACTAGTGACCTATTTCTCCGCGATGGAAAATTGACTAGTGACCACCCTAAAAAATTGACTTAATAAGAAGAGTGTTTCTAAAATTCCATCTTTTGTTATGTCCCTCCTGACACTATAGGATGTAAATTAAGTCTATAACACTTGCACCCAATAACCGAGACTTCACAGGTGGTCACCCATCCCAAGAAGGTTTTGAAAATAGGGTAGCAAGCTAAGTGGGCTTGATTGTGGGTAAAACCACATATTTAAGCATGCTTGAGCCAAAGGAGTCTTGGGATGGGTGACCACCTGGTAATTCTTGGTTATTGGGTGCAAGCCCGAGGGGTGATGATTGATGCTATGCAATTCATTTCACTAGTTTCAATCCCAGTTCTTCACCCTTGTGAGCATCACCTAATGCAATGAGTGGTAAGTGAATTCTTCAAATCATGATAATTATTGGTCAATTGAAACTAATACTCATGGATATGGTTCATATATTGATGACTTACTCTACGCAATTAATACCAAAAATGATATCTAATATGTTGCATTGTGGAATCCCCTTTATGCTTAAATACAAAGAGTGAAGGGAGATTTAGTTGAATAGTTCACAAGGCACGATACTTGCTAAGCTTTTTCAAATTGGGTAACAAGCTAAGTGGGCTTGATTATGGGGAAAAATACACAGTTAATCTCGCTTGAGCCAGAGGATTCTTTGGATGGGTGACCACCCAGGAAGTCCTAGTTACCCAAGAATTCTAGGTGGACTATTCAAATCATGAGAATCATTGTTTATTTGCGACTAATACTCATGGATATGGGTCATATAATAATGACTTGCTCTATGAAATTAATAAGAAAACTGATATCTAATGTGTTTCACCACGGAAGCCCCTCGATGCTTAAATAAAAAGAGTGCAGGGATCTCTAATTGAATAGTTCATAAGGCACAAAAATACTTGATAAGGTCTTGCAAATGGGGTAGCAAGATAAGTGGGCTTGATGGTGGGGAAAAATCCATAGTTAAGCGTGCTTGAGCTAAAGGAGTCTTGGGATGGGTGACCACTTGAGAAGTTCTAGTTACTGGGTGCAAGCCCCAGAGGTGATGATTGATGCTATGTGATTTTTTTTGTTGATTTCAATCCCACTTCTTCACCCCTATGAGCACCACCCAATGCAATGAGTGCTAAGTGGATTTTTCAAATCATGATAATTATTGGTCATTTGTGATGAATGCTCATGGATATAGGTCATATATTAATGACTTACTTTACCCAGTTAATCCCAAAAATGATATCTAATGTATATTAGTACCAGAAGAAGATGGGTTACACTTCATGAAGTGAATGTCCCATTTGAAAAATGGACCACGAGTGATATTAGAGTGAAATAGGGCTAGTGGATTCCAAGCCTTGGGGTAAATAGTTGATAGTTATTACAATGTTTAACTGTCTATATACATTCACTGAAAATAGTAGGCCAAAAATAACTTGCATGCATGATTTTTGGGGAAGTGACCATCCCCTAAAGGTGACCATAGTAAGAATTATTGTGGAAATCGTTTAATACCTACTACACTTCCTCATGGGTAAGACAATGATGCAACAAGGTATCGACTCCCCAACAATAAATATTATCTATGATGAGGAGAGAGTGAGGGGCTTGGTAGCGAATACATTGTCGATTATAATGGGTTCACAAGTAAGTGAGAGTGTTGCCATACCAAGGATCATTGGTGGATATGGTGAGCACATGTTCATTTGGAAGGTCATCATTCAAGGGCAGGTTGGGCGCAGTAGTTGCGAATTCATAAATGAAATCGGTGAGGGATAATGATTTCTTACTTTTAGGGGTCACAAACTCAAAATTCAAACTCTTTAAGGACGGTGATCTAATGAACATACTTCCCATTCATGACTTGTCGGATCAATAGGAAGGACAAGGGGTTAGAGTTGGTTATAACCTTGGTTTTGTGCATCAAGATGTAATGATGTAGCTTATGAAAAGAAAAGACAACAACCAAGGCCATCTTATTATCATACAAATAGGAAAATAAGGGTCTAGATAGGTTCTTACTCACATAATAAATGGCATTCTCACATCTGTCAAGCACATCCTAAACTAAGACTCTGACCACAAAAAATTGTGAAATAGAAATGTAGAGGATGGAGTCCTTTTCAAATCTTAGGGGACTAATCAAGGGTGTTGAGGCAAGGGACATTTTAAGTGCATCAAAGGATTACTAATCTTGATCATCACATACAAATGGGATATATGAACGTGATAAATTCAAGAACCCATGGGAAGTGGTGGTATAGTCTAGGACAAACTAACGTAAAAATTTGGTTTTCCCTTGTAGCATCTGCAATTGGCATAAATTTCAAGGGGGGGTGGGGGTGGGGGGGGGAGTTTATAAATATCCTAAACCTTAAGAGGATCAATAATGATGCTAACTTTGGAGACAATGAATCCAAAAATTTGATCGATAGGTACATAGGAGACACACTTAAGGGGGTTCAATCATATGTTGTACTTGCAAAATCTAAGGAATATGGTTCACAAGTATTATAAATGTTGTGACATTTTCTTGGAACGAGTGGTGAGTTCATATAGATAGGTGAGAATGAGATGGGCCAAGTCATGATAGTAGTATGACATTGAATGCTAGAAGGTGGCTCTGACTTTTTTTAGTTTAAATGGAATAACTTAATATGAAAAGGTACCCCAGGGAGTGGTGAATGCCATTTTGTACTGATCTTGTGGTCGAATGTGGATCTAGTTGTATCCCAAGCATTCTTCCATGAAAGATAAGACCTTAAGGCCCATGCATTGATCAATGAATGGAATTGAGTAATTTTGTTTGCAACATTATTTGTTTGGATCATGGAAATCAATGTAGACATAGATGGTGCCTTGCTTTTTCATAACTGGGACTGGGTTAGAGAGCCATGAAGTCTATGTGATAGGGTAAATGAAGCGCAACTTTTTCAATTTATCGATTTAGAATTTGATGGTAGGGGCCTAACTCAGGTGAATAGGTCTTTTCTTCTCACAAATGGGAATAACATCCAAACACATATCTATGTGATGTTCAATGGTAGAAGGGTCAAGGCAAGGAATATCTTAATAGGACTGAGAAAAAATATCATGAAACTTTTGGAAGAGGGATTTGTGGGTAGCAACCTCTTCAAGAGAACAAATTGCCCCCATGAATATGATTTCTTCGACACCAAGGGTATCATAGATGTTCACCTTAATGGTAGGTGAAACATTGGCCTTATTGCCTTCTTTGAATGCATCAGGGCTTGGGATAGGATTTTTGAACCAATAGACTTAAGTATGGGGGATAAGGACAAGAATGCTGAGATAGAAAATAGGAACGGTGATGCATATCATCCCAAGGGTAGTTTGGTGTAGTGAAGGACTCCATGAAGTCTTCATCAAAATGAAATACAAGGATGTGATAACCAACACAAGCAAGTGAAGTTGTGATGGATGGGGACATGAACCCATTATCAATGGCATGGAAACAAGAGACATGGTTCACATATGCTACATCTATAGAGGTAAATAAAATACTAGTGGAAGATGCTTCCACCAATGTTGAGACGATAGGTACACGGGGCATGCTATGGATGCTATGATGGACACTTATGGAGAAAGGAACATTCTTTGATCATATTTATCCCATGAAATTTGACAAGTAGATAATTTGCATGGAATGCTCATTGGTTTTCGCTTCAAGAGGCCAATATCAATGATTAGTTGATGATTGGCTTGGGCAGATTTGTCACGCTTAAGAGCAGGGTCCTCTACTATTGGCACTAAATATTTCTATCTTATGGAATCCAACTAACGAATGAGCTCAATGGAATCACAAAATTGGGGTATTTTAGAACAATTATGAGAATAATGACCATAGGTATCACACAAAGAACGTGGGTGATTTTTGTGCAAAAACTTAACATTCTTAGTTGATGGCTCAAGGAGAGTAACGTGCACAACCATTGTGGAAGGGATTGATTTTAGATCATCAACATTGTAAATTTATTTAAGTTCTGGGATCTTAGGACAATTGTAAGTAGCATGTCTAGAGATATCACATAAGGCACATGGAGGTATGGCCTTAGATGTTGTGTTTTAGGTGGCCATGGCTTGTTTAATATTATCTTTTCCCTATTTATTTTTTTTCTTTGGCCCCTTTGTCAATTTCTTTCCCAACATCTATTGGTTTAGATGGGGCCTACATACGTGCTTTAGGGGATATAAGGGTCATTGGTATCAATTGAACATGATTCAAATCCAAATATGGAGTTGGCACAAAGGGTGGAAGAGGAGTGGGACAGGGATCCAAGTACCAAACCATGATCCTAATGTAAGGTTAGGAAAATTCAATGTGTCCATGATAGGGGTAATTACTATTCACAGAGGTGGAAATAAAAAAGGGACCTAGATAAAGGGGTAATGGGGATGAGGGTTCCCTACCAATGGTGGAATTGAATATGTTGGGATTGATGGTTTAGTAAATGGCTACGAATTTGGTCCTACTAGCCCATGAGATGATGACACCATACATCTATTCGATGAACCGAGGTGGGTAACTACAAGGGGAGGCCCATAATATGCACCAAGTAATTTCAAGTTTTTGTAGACTCTAGGGATGATGTATAAAATAGAGGGAATTGTTTAGATTCCACCCAAGGAAGACACCATGTGGTCAGGATGAAGTTTTCCTTGGGGATCATGGTAGGTCAACTAATATATGGTGAACAGTTTCCCATTATGGGGGAAGATCATCTTACGAAAGACCAAAGAAGAAATGACCTTCATGGCATACATGAATATTCAACCTAGAAGGATGTTATAGCCAAAGGGGCATCCATTAATTTGACATACACTTATTTTCCTCCCAATTGGATGGGATAGTTATAATAAATCCCTTTAGTTCAAGAGGGTCGTCAATCAAATGCACGAAGGGAAATTGTAGATGGACAAGTCTTGGGGAGCCTAACTTATTCTATACTTGTGTCAACATGACACATGCGGATGTACCTTCATAAATAATGCAGCAATGAATGATGGAATTCTTGATGGACACTGGAATTGGAAAGGCCACTAAAGGTGGTCAATGCAAAGGTTCAACTTTGTCAGTATCAAAGGTAATCATCCTATCATCTGATGAATCAACAACCCCTAAAGTAGATAGTAAATCCTTTAATTGTGAAGGGCACTCTAGAGGACTTCGAGGAATGAAATCGCTATAGGGAATTGAGCCAAGTCATCTAAAATGTTGTAGTTGTGGTATGCATGTGCATGGTGTTTGGGGGAATTCTACCTTAATAGAACTTTATGTACCTTGGGAATTAGGTCTACACCTAGGTGAAGAATATGTAAAGGTACATTATTGGAAGGAGGAGGATCAAAATACTATGTAGGTTGTTCTTCAATGGGAATATCATACTAACAAGACAAAGTGTTGAGGTTGACATCAACTAAATCTAAGTAAAGTATCTAGTAATTCCCATTCCCAGGAGTGGTGGAAATAGGAGGTGGTATAGAAGGAGTGGCTTCTATAGTAGACACAAACCCTTGTGATGGAAATGTATTTCTCAACATTGTTGGTTGCAACAAAGATGGTGGTGTAGATTAACTATTAACACACTTGGAGACCTCACCTGCTTCCCACATCTGATGCATATTAAGTAATAAGCGACATTCATGGGTATAGTGTCTGTAGATACCCCAACTAGCACAAGATATATTAGTACAAATGTTTTGATTCTTAACTTTATTGGGATAGGAATTGTTACCTTTGCCTTGGATTGTGGCAGGTTGATTACCCCCAACATTGGTATTAGGTTGAGGGTTTTGGTTCCCCTTATTTTGGTTATTTTAATTTCCCTTCCCTTTGTTATTCTTCTTATTTTGATTAGGGGGATCAGGAGAAGTTTTTGGTGCATATACTTTCCCTTGTGGATGGGATGTAGGTTGGCCAATAGGGGTTTGTGGTACCATTGTTGGAGGGGTCAAAACAACTAGAAATCGTCTAAGAAATGGGTAATAGGGGTGCATGGCATCCCCACCATAATGAGAGAAATTACAAGTAGTCACATGGACATGTGAATGTGCATGGGGTGCAAGATAAGAGATATTGGTGCATAATTTTAATGAGGAGCAAGAATAATCCTGAGGGGGATTAGGGTATCCATAAGAAGTTTTGATCCCTCCATGAGGGTTACCATATCCACTAGGTATGGGAGGATCAAGATGTGGATAGATAAGTAACATAGAATCAATAAGGTCATTAGTTGTGTGGGATGTCCATGGTGCAGACAAGTCACTTGAGCCAAAGTGAGGGGCATTAGGTAGGATGGTACAAAGATACCCTGATTGGGCATAGATCATATCATACTATTGGATTTTTGGATAGCTTCTTCCTTGATTCTGGGTAGAGTCATGGCTACATCCTTGGAAATAAGAGGAAGAATGCACTTCAAGAACTAGTCCACGAGGAAATAATAACTAATATCATATTTTCATACGCATCGTCATCTACACCACTCATGGATGTGATCTAATATGTGAGTTTCAATGGTTTGAAAAAATTGGTCAAGATATATATCCCTATGGCATGCCATTCTAAGAGTTGGAAGAAGGTGAGGAAAACCTTGGCTATGGACTCAAAGGTTCTATGGGTATATAGGTTGGTCTCTGTACCACTTGGCAGAAACACCCATCAAAGTGCATTGAAAAATTCATAACCTAATTGAATCATTTGTTATGGATTTATAGGAATACCAAAGGTGGAAGGACATGATATGGTTAGAGGGATCATCTCCATGTTTACCCTCAAGATTTGGGATGTAATAAGGGAGTTTGTTTGTCATATTGGTCCAATTCGTATCATGGTGGATGGGATTGTTGTTCAATTTGTTCATATTGGGGATATTTACACTTGCCATAAAAATCATAGAAGGTTGGTTGGCATTGGGTCCAGGATTAGCTCTAGACATGGTGGAACTTGGGTTGTGTGAAGATGAAGGACCTAAGGAGGTGGAAGTGGGCCCAGAATTGGATGTACCAACACTCGTAGATGGGGAGAAAGGATTTGAATCAAAAGAGATAGAACCCCAGGGTGGGTTAGGGTGGGGAACCCTATTTTGTCAAGCAAGGAAGATAGTGAAAATGATGGGGAACTCAATTCAAAGGCCTTGTAGATGATAAAACTATATCCTATGTGGAGCTATGGTATATTGAGGAAAGTATCACCCTAGAACAAATAATCAAAAGGTTAATAGAAATGAATTGATGAACTAAGCCAATATTAATCACAAACTACGTGCTCAAGTGGTGCATTAATTGGTATTAAGCGTGTTTGAAAAAATGAATAAGTCCTAACTCAAGAAGGTTTTTCCTATAAAGATAAATTACTCTAGCCTAGAAAATCAACTAGAAGTGCTCAAACAAAACCTACTCTATGGATAGGGGCCTTCTAAACAACTAACAACAAGGGGAGATGAGGTCCCCTATGTAGTTGAGTGAAGGTATGAAAGAGATAGTTATAACTATGATGTAGTGGGTAGTGATAAGCCCCAAAGGCCCATATAAATTTGTCTCATGTGCCTTCCATCCTGTGAGATCCACCTAGGTAAATACACCTAAGAATTTCCACCAAGTTGCCTCTTCACAGACACATGTAACATGTTACCTTACCTTCAAGATAAAATTAAGTGGTCTAGAGATCTTCAATGGTGAAAGAGAAAGGAGTCTCAATCACACCTCCTTTTCATACCTTGGCATTATCCACTCTGAAAGAGCATACCTATTACCAAATGGGATGGGACCATGTCTGATAGAAAGGATTTTGGTTCCCTAAAAATTCAACCTCTATGTTTTGATGTAAATGAATAAGGGGAATTATTTGGATTCATATCCCAAGAATCCTAACCTAACTACAAAATTATTTTTGGTGCCCAAGTGGGCTTAAGTGTGTGTTAATTTAGGGACTAATTTTAATGTTGAGCTTGGAATCATGAATCAAACATAATTTTTAGGGCGTTTTTTGTATGCACATGTGGCGTTACTAACTAAGAATGAAAAATTCTTGGAAATAAAATAAAATTGAATTACAAGGAAATTGAAATCTAACTAACCGTGCAAGTAAGTAACTAAATAAAAGTACTCAAGTAAAATGACTTTTTCCTTCTATCTAAGTTACTTTTTAAAACTGAAAAAACTTGGATAGTTTTCAAACTTCAAAATAAAAAATAATTCATTTCATTTTTGTCTCACAAGAAATCAAATTTCTAGGAGAATATAGGTAATCCTCCCACAAAATCCATAGTAATTTCCCATTTAGTTTCAGTGGATGGAGTGTTTGGATTTCATGGCAGCATCGGATATGGTTCAACCCTAGCCACACATAGTCTCATCCCTTGGCTCATGCATGCAAGTGGCTTCAACCTACTCGACATCAAGGATTGGCATGGTCTGCAAATCATGTGTTGTTGTGGCGGTTCAAGAAAATACTAGGGGTTCTCTTGGCGTTTAGAGTGTAATGGAAGCTTCTCCCTCTGTGATGGTTTCATCCTCCCTCGGTGGATTTGTTTCCCCTTTGAATGTTGACTATGTTCTTTATTTGCGTGCCTTCTCCCCTTCTCCCTCTTTTGGAAATCTAGGTAAGTCATCTTTCAAAGATGTTGTGTGGTCCTCTTCCAATTTTTTTATGGTTTAGGAAGCTCCGACTATCTCTATTCTGATGGTGAAAGATGTTGTTTCTAAGGAAAATATCTATAGTTATACTACATTGATATGTTTATTCATTGTTTTTTGGTCACATCTTGTTGACCTACACAAATGTATTTTTGAATTATGGAAACCTAATATTAAAGGAGAATCTTTTATTTTCCCTTATGCAAAAGGGTTTTTCATTGTGATGTTTGATAACACTGAAGATCAAGATTTGATTTTGAAGTTAGGTCCTTATTTTTGGGGTAAATCTATCTTATGCATGAAACCCTGGACTCCTTCCTTTGAACCAATGACATATACCTTTTCCTCATCTCTAGTTAGCATAATAATCCCAAATTTGCCTCTACACTTTTGGGGTTTACCCTCTCTTTGAGCCATCGAAAATACTCTTGGAAAATTCCACTACATAAGTGAAGAAATAGAAATTTACAGTATTACCACATATGCTTGAATATGTGTGGAAATGGACTTCAACAAATGGTTTTCGATAAAAATAATCTCGGTAGGTGAAACTCCTCCTGGTCTCAAAAGTTAGTTTTTGAAAATGTGTCTTTTTGATGTAGAGTTTGTTTTGAAATATGACATAAGGCATATCATTGTTTGAAAATACCAAGGCAAGTCAGGAAAAACTAGCAAAGTCAACCTAGTGGGTTGGTTCCAAGGAAGAACATCAAATTATTATCAAGGTTGAGAAAAATTCCCCATATCTTCCCATGGATGATCCCAAATCAAAAATAGATGAAATCAGGGCCACGCGTTCCAAGAAATATGGGGATCTGCCTGATTCTATGAAAGAGGAAATTGTTATTCCCCCAGATCTAGATAAAGATTCATCAAAAGTGCATGATGTGGAATATCAAGATTAAATGGAAAAGGATTGTACTACTCCCTCATATTTGGATGAAAAGGAGAGCTATGTAGATYAGGCAGAAGAAGTAGAGATTCTTGAATATCCAGAACCTCCAGATCAAGACAAGCTAGGATTGGAGGGAGAGGCACTCAATTCATCAAAAATAAAAGAATCTTGGACAACAGTAGTAAAGAAGAAAAAAWTTTCTTCGGGAGCACAATTAGTGGTGACAAGAAGTCAAAATCAAACTCGTAATCCAATCTAGAAATGTGTTTCTTTTTTATCTTGTTATGTAATCAATTTGTCAAAATTTTCTCATGCAAGAAATTTTGGAATGTAGTTAGATATGTTACATCCTTCATCAATATTTTGATGTGTTGTATGATTCCTTTTGTATTATCAAAAGCTTGTCGAAATCAATACTTTGTAATAATCTATTTGCTTCAACACAACCCCCCCTTTTTATAAATACAATTTCAGTTTTGGTTAAAAAAAAGAAATCAAATTTACTATAAAAAAGACCTCTATTAGAAAGCAAAAATTGGGTGTCCTATGAGGCATTTTCTTTTCACTAAGAGGTTGTGAAAATCTAAAATAAAATTCAATCTATTAGCAGCCAATAAGTTGCACCTACATTTGTAATAGAAAGTAAAATGAATGAGTAATGGCTTCCTTCATGCATCTTCCTACATGTTATTTTTTCTTTTGTTTTAACTAATGATTAAATGCAAAGAAGAAAAAAACCTAAATGACTAAACAACAATTTAAAAGGTCTAATCTACATGCTATTGTAGTAAAAAACAAAAAAAAAATCCTTAAGAAATCAATTGGGGGAAAAGTACCAAAACCCTAGGGGGTTTGTTCCTCAATCCTATAGATTTCTTGAATATTTATACCTTAACAGATAGTAAAAGTATCTAACATTAACCTCCAAGACCTAAAAAATACTCAAGCAGCCGCAAACAAACCCTAAAAATCACAGAACATGTTTTTTTAGGCCTCTGCAAAAACTTACCTTGTTAGATTTGTTGCCCCTTGCAATAATATACCATGGTTCTTGAGTTGTTCAACGTGGATACTGGGTCTAGTTAGTGTGTTTATCAATGCAACTAATACCCCATATTCTTGAATTGGATCCTGGGAGGTATATGGAACCTATGAGCTCGGCTCTATGGGAATCTTGAAGGGTTTCCAACACATGTTTTTTGAAAGCATGAACCAGAAAGCCACAACAAGTAAAAAATCCCTAAAAATAAAAAAAAATAAAAAAAAATTAGAAGGGGAAAATAAGTTTACCCACACACCCACAACCAAGGATCATGAAAATGGCTTAGATCCCTAATGGAGTCACCATTTTTTTGGTGCAAATCTACAAAAAAGGTTAGAAAATCTACAAATCGTGTGGTTTCTTCAAGACTATAGAAAATGTTAGAGAAAAAACCAGAAACCGTAGCTTTGAATGAACAAATTCACCTTCATATTTATGCTATTATTATGAACAAAAATAAAATGCAACAAAAAGAAATGAGCAAGAACAACAAATTCATGAAAGAATGAAAAAAATATCCATTACCCAATAGATGGATTTATATAGCACCTCTAAAGAGACCCTTGAAGATGTTGATCTCCCTTGGCCTCTCCTTTGAGAGGGTTCTTGAAATTTCTTGAGTGTGTAGTTTCTCTCTCCTTTATCGATGGTTGTAGATGATAATGAATGCTACCAAAAAATTACCTCAAGAAACTAGGGTTATTGACTTGCACTGCAAATCTAATGTCAATCACCCACAATGGACATAATGGAGAGAAAAAATGAGATGAGATATGAAATGGGGGGGAAACCTTCTTAGTTCTTTAGGAAAAAGTTTGAATTTTAATCAATTATTTTTCTTTTTAAAATAAATTTAAGATGGAAAAGACATAAAATGGGGTTTTTTTACTTTATTAGATGAAAATAACTTTAGGAATGTGGTTCATATAAGTTATATTGACATGACATGATGTAAAGTGGATTTTTAGGAAAAATACCCATATCATGCATGGTGCATTTTAGTACACCTAGAATTTTGGTCTAGGTGGTTAATTTTTAGGTGATAACACAAAAAGAATGACATCCAAGTGGGAAGTGGAACATGAGATATAGTTATTGTCGAAATATCCTCTACCAAACATATGATTGTATAGATGGTCCATATTAGAGTCTAATGAAGTGAAGAAGTAGATGAATGATTTATTGGAGTAAGGAGTGATAAGACCAAGTAACTCACAAAATGCCATTCCCTAATCATTTTAGTACCAAAAAAGGATGAGACTTACAGAATGTGCATTGACTATATAATTGTAAACAAGATCAAGATCACACTCAAGGATGTGTACCCTTTGCATAAATGATTTGTTATATATGTTATAGTATGAAATTTACTTCACCAAGATAAATTTTATTTATGCATATCATCAAGTATAGATCAAGCAATAAGACACCTAGAAGATCGCCTTCAAGATAAAGCGAGGTTTATACGAGTGGTTACTAATGTGTTTTGGTTTGAGTAATGCACCAACTTCTTTTCTGTTTTTAATGAGTGATAAGTTGTGTCATTCATATATTCATTTATTATAGTATACTCTATTGTCATTTCAATATTCAATTATACTTGAGAGGAGCATGTGTTGCATCTTAGTGTCAGAGACACTAAGGAAACGTCATCTGATGGAAAATATAAAGAAGTGTGAGTTTTATAAGAAGTACTTGGTGTACTTGAGATATTTATTGGTTGAGGATATTTAAATATAAATCCTACAAATATGAATGCCACTCTTAAATGGCCGACTCTTACTAATGTCACAAAAGTTAAGAGTTTTGTGGGGGCTTCCCAATATTTAAGAAAATTCATAGCATCATTTCTAGTTCTTGAAGCATCACTTCATGCTAATAACCAATGGTAAGAGTTTCCAGTGGGAAAAGAACCAATAAAAATCCTCTAAAGAGGAATATTAGTAAAGACTACTTCTTAACACTACCTAAATTGCATAAGTATTTTGAAGTATAAACAAATGTTGGTTTATTTAGAATTATTTGATGGTGAAGTACTGAGCTATGCCACATACAAGGAACTTTATGCCTTGGTTCAAGCAACGAAGAAGTGGAAGAATGATCTATTAGGTAAGGAGACCATCATTCATGCTGATCACCAACCTCTATAATACTTGTAGACTCAAAGTAAACAACAACAAAAAATAAATTTTACATGGATGGAATTTTTGTAACAGTTTCATCTCGTGATTGAATATAAGGGAATTTCCAACAAGTTGGTGGATTTTCTATCCAAACCACCAACACCAAAAATCATAGTTTGGGAGCCATTATGCACATGAATCCATTCACCCATGAAGCATACAAAGATAAGTATGCATAAGATGAGTGCTTTGAGGGGGTGTATCAATAGCTACAAGGACAACATGAACACGTAAACATCATTTGTAGTCTCCAAAATGGATTATTCTACAAGATAGGAAATCTTTACATACCAAATTAAGGAAGAAAAATTAAAGTTGAGGAGGGAGGCTTACAACTCAAGGTTGTTATTCATTTTGGTGTCAAGAATATTGTGTATAACTTGCAAAGGTATGTTTATTGGCCCAAGAAGCAAGAATAAGTAACTATGTATGTTTACTAGAGGTTGCATTTTTGTTGTACCAGTAAGCATAGTAACAAGAAGAAAGGAATATACAACATACTTCTAGTCCCTACGAGGTCGTAGGAAAGCATATCCATGGAATTCTTTTGAATCTTGACGAGAACAAGAAGAGGTCATGACTACTTATATGTGGTTGTCGATGGGATTAGTAAAATATGTGCCATGATGGCTTGTAAGGAGACCATCAAAGGACAAGAGGCTACAGTCATGTACTTTGAAATGGTTTGTGTGCACTTTGGAATTCCAAGGAGCATCATTTATTAAAAAGATACTAGATTTCTATGTACATTTTGGAATCCATTAGAGGAGAAGTTGCATACTAAATTGAAGAGACATATTTCCTTTCATGCACAAATGATGGGCATACAAGGATAGTGAATAGGACTTTTGTTCATATTTTAAGAGGTAAAAATTAGAAGCATACAAGAATTTGGGAAGATATTTAGTTTACATACAACATTCTTATAATAGGGTTAGCCACACTTCCACCAATAAGTCCCCTTTTTGAATCCGTGTTCAATATTTTCCACCATCATCGTTGGATATTGTATATGGATATCTTGAAGTAGGAAAACAACTTCAAGTGATGCATTAAAGGATCAAAGTTTCATAGACAATACTATGCATATGAATTTATAGGTTTAGGAGAAACTACATATCTCAAAATAAATAAAGTCCTAGCATGATCATCATGAAGTTGAAAGGATATTCTAAGTAGGAGATAGACTCAGTTACACCTTAATAATGAAAGGTTACATAGACTGGAGAAGGAATCAAAGCCCTAAGATCAAGACCTCCCAAAATATTGCAAAAGGTGGGAAATAATTCTTATAGACCCAATATTCCACTATTTATCCACATTTACTTAGTAGTGAATGTAGACAATCCATCCATTCTCAATGAAGATGACGAAGGTTGAGTCTTACCTTACATAGAATATTTGGCACCATATGCACATGCATAATTACTCAAGGAAATTGTTTTGTAGAAGAAAATCAGAATGATTAGAAGGAGTCAACAAAAACTTCAGTAGATTGAAGGGTCAATTACCAACTAAGTCTGAATGGTGCTCCAAATACAAAGTTAAGGAATCCTTTCTTCATCTCCTAAAACTATTTTTTTTGGAGACCAAAAGCCTCCTAAAATGGGGAGGGATGATCCAAAATGGTTTGACATAGTTAAAATATGATTAAATTGATGTTATATTTGGGAATAATGTGGTGCCTAGAAGGGTTAGTTTGGGTAAAATCCTAAAAGTTTCACTAACAAACCAAAATTGTAATTCCTCCATTTGAGGGCCAAATAAGTGGAATTTTGGGGTATTAAATTAGTGTGTTTATGAATTCTACATGTCTATATCTTTCCAAATATGGTTCATTTTTAAAAAATGGGGTTCATATGTGAAAGTTATGTCTTGGACAAGGTATCGGTCCAATTATTCCTCATGGGTCCAAGTGGAAGCCATGGAATATCACCATGATTCACCCATGAGGAGTTAGTAATATGTGGGAATCCACTTGACACTTCTAGAAGAATCATTAAAAATCCAAAATGGTTACAATACCCTAAACTTAACCTTAATTTGATCTAACAAAAACCTAGTTAAAGGAGGGAAATACGTTAAATTTTTTTGCCACCAACTATTCTACAATATGAACATGGTTGTGGAGGATATGTTGATCCAAAATGGATCCAAATAACTCCAAAATTTATAAAAGGAAAATTACTAGCAAAGTTTGAATTCAGTGGTCCTTGAATACCAAAGGCCAAACGCCGCAAGAAGGTGAAATGAATAACCTAATGGTTTATGTTCCAAGGAAGCATTATAATAAACAATTCTTGCTTGATGCAAAAACAATTAAAGAGAGTTGGGAAAAAATGAATCTTTGGAAGAAGAAGGGTGGTAGTAGAAATTATGAGGATTTGGAGTGAAGCAACTTGCTCAAAGATTGGAGGATGAAGGGGATTCTAAACCTATACACAAAGAGTGAATATTTTCTCTTACCACAAAATGTTACCAATGAGTGATAATATACAAAATATTTGTTGAGAGTGTATGGTTCCAATTGTAAATTCCTAAGCATAAAATAGAACCCATGTTTGTTGGTTTTCCCATTTGGGTTTCCAGTATAATATTTTTTGTTCAATGTGGTTGATTGTTATATGATCAAGTTGATTAAATCATTTGTTGCATGTACAGTGTTTCAATTCTTTTTAAATTGTTTTGTTGATGAATGACAACTACAAGTTTGAAATTGAATTAATGGTTTGATGTTAGAATATATGCTATTAAAATTATCTCTAGCTTACAGATTCACTAGCCTTTATTTATTTCCTTTATTAAATTCATTGGTTCACCTATACAAACAACAATTCCCAGTTCTTGTTGTTTGTTGGCATATTGATTTTTTTTAAATGTTAAGTCATACACATCTACAACTATCCCTTGAACAATATATATGTGTGATGTTGGGATTTGTTTTTGTCATAATTCTCCACCCAATAAAGTCAATATTTCTCTAATAATCTATGTCCATCTATGCCATAAACCTTCATTAAACATCATTATTCACAATTATATATCCAATGTGGTTAATACATAGTTTTTCTATGTTTTTAATGATTAAAGATGATTTTATCATAGTATTGTTGACGATGGTTCATGTTAATAATTCTTGCATATCAAGCGTCTTCTCCAAATGATCTTGAACATTAAAAGTTTTCTTACATTTGCAGTGGTCCTTGTCAAGCTTCAATTTATTGCATAGGTCACAGTTGTTAGTATGAAAGAAAACTGAGTTCATTTCTTATACCATCATGTTCAATATTCCTGTACTTGTAGTTCTCGTACCCAATATTTTAGCTTATCTTATTGGTGCATCTCTAGGAAAGAATTGAGAACATGGGTTTTCTCTGCAGTGAAGTCGAAATGCTCTCATATGAATTAGAACACACCCAGGTAGAACATGTGGACCTCCATATCATAAACAACAATGCATCTCAATTTGGCATCATTTTTCAAACAACTGATTTCTGCCCCGATTTTCGTGCGAATGGAGACAAATATGAAGAACTTGGAACATGGGTTTTGTTCCTAGTATGGAAAATTGAGTAGAACTCAAGTGGTTTTCCAAAATATGGAATGATTTAGGATATATGGTTGGATCATCAACGCCAGTCTGCCCAAATTGCAATCAAACCCAAATTTTCATGATTTATTCTAAAATTGTAAAAATTGTTTTCTGAACTTGGGGATTTGGTTTCATCCACTCCTTAATTGATTTTACGTATAAGAAGAGCTTCATAGGGGGGAGAAAATGGTTGGGATATCTGACCCCACCTTTTTAATTTCATGAGTATGGTTCTAATAATAAAGAGTTGAATGTTTATACTGTAAAAAAAATGCTTTGCTCATCAATACAAGCTCCAGTTCTGATCGATGGTATTTGTCTATTTGTGAGTCTGTGAATTCCTCCAAGATCGCTACCTAATTGGAAAGGGCCCACCAATTCCAAGGACGTTGAGCTAATTTATCTCTTTAACTTAGTTTTTTTTATTGCAATGATTTCCTATTTGTATTGCATGAGTTAGTTTAAAGATTGAAATTGCAGATTGTGTGTGTATTTACAAGATTGTCCTACAACATAAATCCCTTCAAGGATGAGGTACTATGTGATGTTTCCCAACTATAAGTCCGTGATTTTCTTTTAGGCCAACCATATATGTGGAAATATTATTTTGTTTATGAATCTCGACCCTATAGCATCATTGTTACTTTGGGGGGTCAGCTCTACAAGACACCATACGTAGTTCTGACTATTCTCTTGAAAAAATAGGGCTGCAAAGTAATCTCTCATACCGCAAAGTTTATCCTCTTCACAATATGATCAGAAGGTGAACAGAAGGACACTGCAACCACTATATCCTTGACCCAAAAAATTTCTATCCAACAAAAGCATATCAACAAGATTGTAGAAGAGCACACAGATATTCTTACTGCACCTACGAGGGTTCCTCCACACTACCCAGTCAAGAAAAGTTAGAATAGAGCCCTTCATAATCTTCATGTTGCATCTTCATCGATAGATTCCTCCCACAATCAATAAAATCATGCATCTATATTTGTTGAATAGATCCAACCGCTCTAGCAACAGGTTCATGACAACCTTCAACAAGCTAAGCAAGACAACTTTTGTAGCAAGGAAAGCAACTCACCAAGGTTCAAATTCAGCAAAAGATTCCCCATCTTCCATGAGAACTTGACAAAATGGGGATCATTTCTTCCTAAGTGGGGAGGAATGATCCAGAAAGATATCGGTGACCACCCACCTATTTCACTGGCTCAAAGAATAGTTTTCCATTTTGGCAGTGTTTTACAGTTTTTCGAGTCCCAAAATTTTCAGGTCGTTTGAGGCCCTAAATGACATTTTTTTCGACTTTTGGGGGGAATGTTTTGCCATCATCATTCCCTAACCCTTGGAAAAAATAGTAATTCTCAAATGACCTTTTGACGAGGTATTGAATGCCCCAAACAAAGATCGTATGCAAAAGTTACACCCATGGGAAGTTAACATATCAGTTACCCCCACCAGGGCCTGTAAACCTTTTGGAATTTCATCTTCTAGGGTTAGGGTTTTGGATTTTATTTATGTTAAAAAGGGATTTGGAGCCTTATTGTAAACATCATATTCTTATGAATGAACATAGCTATCACATCTCTTCTCAGAGATAAGTTGCCACCATTCTAGCGAGTTCATTCACTATGTATTTTTATAGTTTATGTACATTCCTTTCATTAATAAAAAAAATTGTGCATTATTGTATCTCTGTGTTTATTTCAATATCTCTGTATATTTCATTATTATATCTCTACCTTCATTTCATTCTCAAAATAATCTATATCAGTGTTATCAAAGCAGGATGCTCATTGTCATTTCTTAGTGCATGTCCCCAACGAGGTCAAGGTATAGAGATCTGGGTCTTGAGCTAGTTTCTCTTGAGGAAAACCATCCCAAGAGGCCTCCCATGGAGGAAGAAAAAATATATGTGGGAGTAGAATATTGATCTGAAAACGGTGATTAGAAATTTTCACTCTAACTTCGATTTTATCAAGACCTTTTCTGACAATGCATGTGCATATATAAGTGGTAAAAACTTAAACAATGAAGAGAAATATAAGAAAACAAAAAGAAGAAAACCATCAACAGATTGAACACCAGAATTTGATAACTAAGTTCGGAAAATTCGCCTACGTCTTTGGGCCTTTGTCTTCGGTGGGGGAGGATTCTTTATTAAAATTCAATGCTTAAAAATCTGCATCAAAATTACATTATTTAGGTCTCTGACCGACTCAGTTGTATTCTTCTCTGTCTTAGGAACCCGATGCAATAGATGACACTAAAAAAGGTGGAGTAAAAATACCGAAAAATTGCCTCCAAATATCAACTACTCTTTTGGCTTCACTACATAAGACAACTTGGCCTTTGCAAACTCTTCTTCAATTTTCTCTAAGATTCTTGTTGTTTGATTAAAACTCCACACCGGCTTGGTTTATATATCCATGAGGTAGAGGGATCAAATCCCATCAACCCACCTCTTTTGGCACTCAATTTGGGCCAATATCCACCAAGATATGGCCAAAAAACCATTAAAATATGCAAAAAGTCATTTAAAAACCCAAATAATAAGGTTAAAAACCCACATTGGGAAAAAATGTGCATTGGCCCCCTTTTCTCCGAGCCCTTGGTCGCCTGATGTGCCATGTGGCCGAGCGCTAAGCGCTTTGTCCTCTGCGAGCTCCTATTCTAGTGCCCCTGATCACATGGCTAGCCCCCGTCGATCGGGGCTTATCCCAAATTTCGTGCACCTAACCAACTTAAAACAATTTTTTTCCATATGGTTTAATAAGAATCATAGTAGCCTGGTTGGTTAGCATTTTTGTTGTAGTTCATTGCCTTACTTGGAGGCTGGGGGTTTGAATCCTCCGGAGGTGGAACACAAAAATTTACCCAGCCAACCTTGGCCAAATCTGGGGTGCCACGTGGTGCCCTGCAATTGGGCCACGTGCCACCCTGTGAATGGTCCATACTATCCATTCATTGACCCAATCACCTACACAATCAACTTCCCAGTCATCACTGGCACATCAGTACCGTACCTACCATATCATCGTCGTACCTACCATGTGTCGCAATCAGATGATGCCATGCCACCATTGTACCTACCACATGTCGTAATCGAATGATGCCACATTACCATCATACCTTCCATGTGTCAGGTTTCCACTGGTGCCATATTACGTATGGATTTCCACGTGTCATGTTCGTACAATGCCACATGTCAATTTTTTATTGGTCCAAATCAACCCCTAAAAATGACAAAAAATGGCTGCCACGTGGCACATCCTGGTGCTGCCATGTGTCCTACTGACGTCATCATGAAGTCATGTTGACATCATCTGCTACCTGTCCTACTGCTGTACTGTTGACGTCAGTATTATGGATTGTTGACTTTAACTTTCACTTTTTTCCAGTTTCACATGAACTTCAGATCACGATAACTTTGCCATACTGAGTCCATTTTCAGAAAAAAAATATACTACCAAAATAGGCATGACGAGCCCTACGCAATGGCGTTGGTTTCGTTAAAATTCAAGAACTTTTAATTCTGTCCTTTCTGGATCCATTTGGATCACACCTCCCCACTAAAACCTTTTGGTCCTCCAAAAGGGTATTACATCAATTAACTACATCATTACATCAATCAACTAAACAACAAATAGCCTAGAGTCAACAAAACATTAACTAGACCCAATAAGTTATTTCATAAATCAAATCACTTTTATTACATCAAGTAGATTGACACTGACTTGATGAAATATTTACATATGGAGCATAAAATCTTCCCAGTTCCAAGCAGATGACCCATATCCTTCCGATGGAGTTTCACGGTCATTCTTTCACTCTTATGCAACATCCTTCTTCTACTCTTCTGCAACATCCTTTTTCTTATCTTCTACAACATCCTTCTTCTTCTCTGGTCCTTTAGACATTTTGGAGCATCTCAGCTCTGGATGCAGCTTCCAACAATTATCTTCACAATGGTCATTCCTTTGACAATGTGAGCAATAATTTCGTGCTCGGATGAATTTGATGAATCCTTGCCCAGAATGAGCTAAATCCCCATTGGATTTCTCTGACTCTTGTCTTGGTTGTGCTGAGTTCACATGCGGATTCTTTTTGGCCTGTAGTGTTTCATCATCCTATCTTCACGTACTCCTTATCGCCATGATATTTTTTCTCTATACCTTTTGCTTCCAACATATTGTAACACAATGGTTATGACTTCCAAAAAATGTGCATGGAATTGTTCTTCTTATAAGTTCCATTACCCTAACATGTTCGTCATTAAAGGTAGGTGAAGGAGATTTATACCTTTCAACCTTTTTACCTTTCTTTCACAACTCACTGTTCGCATCGCTGCTGGCTTGAGTTTCTTTATTTCCTTGACTAGCTTGAAACCATAATGGTGTTAGTTATGGATGTTTCTCCCAACAATGGTTAGCATCGTGTCCAAAATTCTGAGAATGTGTACAACAAACCACTGGATTGTTTTCATTAGTAGACTCTTCAATGTATCCCAATCCTACATGGAGTGGTCGCTCCCGTACCTTGATAGGCTTAGCTCTGCCTTGGCCATGCTTTATAAGACCTTGTTCTTTTTTGTACCCAAACTTGGATAGCATTTTCATACCAATTCCTTTGGTATGTTTTTCAAATGCGGCAATATCATGATTGCATGACTCCACTTCCTGATCAACTATGTGAGAAGCTGGAGTATATTGAGTACTTTCCACTGGCGAGGAAAATGTGCCAATGACCTCTCCTACTAATTGCTCCTCAACCGGAGTAGCAGGAGTATACGAATCCTCCTCATCAGATTGCCTATGGAATGGATGAATTCCATCATCTTTGAAAGGACTCAGGCTTCTAACATAAGGACTTCTTCCAACTGACCTTTCTTCTGTTGCTAACACCATTGTTCACAACCTTTCCCTATCTTCCTCAAGGATTTGCACCAATCTTCGCAGCTCAGCATTTTCTTGCTAAATCTGTTGATTGATCTCCTCGAGTTATTGGATTATATATCTCTTCAGGATTTTCCCCACGCTTATTCACAATTCCCGCAATAGTCAACCTACTCTGATACCACTTTATCTAAAATTAGTGCTTAACAATTTGCACTCTAACTTCGATTTTATCAAGACATTTTCTGACAATTCATGTGCATATATAAGCGGTATACTATTATTCAATGAAGAGAAATAGAAGAAAACATAAATAAGCAAACCATCAACAGATTGAACATTAGAAGTTGATAACGGAGTTCGGCAAATTTGCCTACGTCTCCCGGCCTTTGTCTTCAATGGGGGAGGCTTCTTTATTAAAATTCAATTTTTAAAAATATGCATCAAAATTACATCATTTATCTAACTGAATCAGATGCACTCTTCTCTGTCTCGGGAACCTGACACATCAGATGACACAGAAAAAGGTGGAGCAATAGATGGCATAGAAAAAGGTGAATTAAAACTCACGAAATTGCCTTTAAAGCTTAGCTACTCTTTTGGCTTCACTGCACAAGACAACTTGGCCTTTGCAAAATCTTCTTAAATTTGTTCCAAGATACTTGTTGCCTGCTTAAAAATACACAATGTCTTGGTTTATATATCCATGAGGTAGAGGGCTCAAATCCCAACAACCCACCTCTTGTGACACTCAATTTGGGCCAATATCCACCAAGATATGGCCAAAAAACCATTAAAATCAGCAAAAAATCATTAAAAAACCCAAATAATAATGTTAAAAGCCCACATTGGGAAAAAATGCGCGTTGGCCCCTTTTTCTCCGGGCCCTTGGTCGCATGATGTGCCATGTGTTAGAGCATTAAGTGCCTTGTCCTCCATGAGCTCCTCGTCTAATGCCCCTGGTTGCTTGGCTAGCCTCCACCGACTGGGGCTTATCCCAAATTTCATGCACCTAACCAACTTAAAACAATTTTTTTCCATATGGTTTAATAAGAACCATAGTAGGCTGGTTGGTTAGCGTTGTTGTTGTAGTTCGTTGCCTTACTTGGAGGTCGGGGGTTTGAATCCTTCGCAAGAGCAACAATTTTTTTTACCCAGCCAACCTTGGCCAAATCGGGGGTGCCACGTGGTGCCATGTGATTGGGCCATGTGTCACCCTGTGAATGGTCTGTACTATCCAGTCATTGACCCAGTCACCTACACAGTTATCTTCCCAGTCATCACTTCCATGTCACTACATTTCCTGCCACATCATCATCGTACCTGCCACATGTCACAATTAGATGATGCCACGCCACCTCCATACCTGCCATGTGTCCAGCTGATGTCATCTACCATCTTTCCTTCTTATGTACTGTCGACGTCAATAGTATGGATTGTTGACTTTGACTTTGACTTTTTTCTAGTTTGACCTAAACTTTAGATCATGAGAACTTCCCCATACAGAGTCCATTTTTGGAAAAATAATATACTGCCGAAATCGGCACGACGTGCCCTACGCAATGGCGTTGGTTGAAATCGAGAACCTAAAATTTTGACATTTCTGGATCCATTTGGATCAAATAGTCTATTAAGCTTTTGCTTGAGGAAGACCTCACATGACAGAGGGACGAAATGATGGATATTTTTTCTCAAATAATTCGACGACTATCGACAACAACATACATATCTTCATCAAGAAGCCACTTTGGAGGCACCGCCCCTTTCAAGGTACAAGTTAACTTTGATATTCCTTTATTTGGAGGCTAGATAGACATCGATGCTTTGGAAAAATGGTTAAATTTGCTAGAGGGTTATTTTTCTATCGAAAACTTTTCCAATAGTGAAAAGTCACCTTCGCACTCCTTAAGACTCTTCCCCATGTCAAAGATTGGTGGGAGACTTACTTTGAGAAAAATGTTGAAAATGAGTCTATAGTGTTTGGGCATGAACCCACTTGGGAGGATTTTTTCGATACCCTCAAGGAACAATATTACTCTATTGGAAGTTATGATGACCAATACATGAGATGAAACATGTTGCTTCAAGAGTGAGGCCAAAAAAATGTCGGAGTTCACAAATATCTTCCATACCTTTCAAACCAAATTGGGTATCAAATACTCTCAGCAACATCTAGTTATGAAATGCCACGGGGCTCTACACAGATACATCCAAACCAAAATGGATTTTCTGGACATCTCATCATTGGGAGTTGCTTATTGATATGTTGTCAAGATGGAACAAAAATTTAAGCAACAAAACAAGCGGGAGTTGAGGTCTGCAAATTTTCAACAACCGAAGTATGGTAAATATGACCCTAACTCACAGAACATCCAACCTCAAGACAACCATTCCAATCCATAGGAAAAAAAGGGTAACGGGAAGACAAAGAAAGACATTGGGAAGTGGTGCGACTTCCACAAAATACTTTGGCATAACATCGATGAATGTTGCTCAAAACAAACATTGGTGGTCGAGCTCAAAGAAAAAAATACAAACCCCGAATCAAACTCTGATTAAGAAAACTATAAAATGAGATAGATCATTGATGCAAAACCCACTGCTAATTTTGCAACCACAACAATCCAACCATAAGAACCAGAGGATTTTGAGGAGGGGGAGTGCCTCTTCCATTCACAAATGTGGGTGAAGGGGACCCCACTGCTTTTTATTATTGATAACGAAATCCAGAATAACCTCATATCAACAAAGGTCATCAAGCAGTTGGATTTACCGATAACACCACACTCGTATCCATACAACATTTGGTGGCTTCACCAGGGATGAGATCTTTGTGTGAGCCAAGAGTTTCATTTTTCCTACGGCATCAAGCCCTTCAAGGATGTGGTATTGTATTATGTTTCCCCACTGGAAGTCTGTGATGTTATTTTAGGCCAACCATATATGTGGAAGCATTATGTTGTTTATGAGTCTCAACCTCGTAGTGTCATTGTTACTCTGGGGGTCATCTCTACAGGATACCAGAGGTAGTTTTGACTATTGTCTCGACAAAATAGGGCTGCAAAGTAATTTCCCATACTGCAAAGTTTAGCCTCTTCACAATCCGATCAAAAGGTGAACAAAAGGACATTAAAACCACTACAGCCTCGACCCAAGAAATTTCTATCTAGCAAAATCAGATCAACAAGATTGTAAAAGAGCACAAAGATATTCTTACTGCACCTACAAGGGTGCATCCACATTGCCCAGTCAAGCAAAGTTATAACAGCGCCCTTCATACTATTCATGTTTCATCTTCACCGACAGAGTCCTCCCACACTTAGGAATATCATGAAGCTATATTGGTTGAACGGATCGAACCCCTCCAACAACAGGTTCATGACAACCTTCAACAAGCTAAGCAAGACAGCTTCTGCAGCAAGGCAAGCAACTCACCAAGGTTCAGATTCAACAAAATTTTCCCTGTATGTCATGGGAACTTGATGCAATGGGGACCATTTATTCTTAAGGGTGGAGGAATTATCCAAATGGATATCGGTGGCAACCCACCTATTCAACTGGCTCAAAGAAGAATTTTCCATTTTGGCAGTTTTTTTATAGTTTTTCAAGGCCCAAACTTCCCAGGTCATTTTGAGGCCCTAAATGACATTTTTTTAGACTTTTTGGGGGGCAAGTGATAGAAGCAACATTCACTAACCCTTAGCAAAATTTTAACTTCTCGGATAGACCTTTCCAATAAGGTATCAAATGCCCCAAACAAATATTGTATGCAAAAGTTACGCCCTCAGGAATTTGACATATCAACTACCCCCATGGGGTCCTGCAAACCTTTTGCGTTCCATATTCGGGGGTTAGGGTTTCAGATTTTATTTATGTGAAAAAGGCCTTTGGAGCCTCATTGTAAACATCATCTTCTTACAAATGAGTGTATTTGTCACATCTCTTCTCAGAGATAAGTTGTCACCATTCTAGCGAGTTCGTTCACTCTGTATTTTTAGAGTTTTTGAACATTCCTTTCATTAATAAAAAAATTGTGCATTATTGTATCTCTGTTTTTATTGCAATATATATATATATATATATATATATTTCCTTTTTATATCTCTTCCTTCATTTCATTCTCAAAATAATTTGGATCAATGGTATCAGAGCTGGATGCTCATTGTCCTTAGTGCATGTCCTCGATGAGGTCAGGGTATAGAGAGTTGGGTCTCGAGCTAGTTTCTCTTGAGGACAACCAACCCAAGAGGCCTCCCATGGCGAAAGAAAAAAGGGATGTAGGAGTAGAAGGTTTTATGAATATGTTGATCAAGGAAAGCCTCATGTGACAGAGGAATGAAATGATGGAGAATTTTTCCCAAATCCTTCGATGATTGTCGTCAACAACAGACACGTCTTCATCAAGAAACCACTTTGGAGGTAGTGCCCCTTTCAAGTTACAAGTTAACTTTGATATTCCTTTATGTTAATGCCAGATAGACACTAACACTTTGGAAAAATGGTTAAATCTGCTAGAGGGTTATTTTTTTGTCAACAATTTTTCCAAAAGTGAAAAGATCACCTTCATGCTCCTTAAGGATTTTCCCCATGTCAGAGATTGGTGGGAGACTTACTGTGAGAAACCTGTCGAGGATAAGTCTGTAATTTTTGGGTGAGGACCCACTTGGGTAGATTTTTTTGATGCCTTCAAGGACCAATATTACCCTGTTGGAAGTTATGATGACCAATACATGAGATGGACCACACCGCATCAAGAGTAGGGCCAAATAGTGTCGGAGTTCACAAATAAATTCCATACCTTGTGTACCAAGATGGGTATCAAAGACTCCGAGAGACATCTATTTATGAAATATCACAGGGCTCTACACAAGTACATCCAAAGCGAAATGGATTTTTTGGACATTTCATCATTAGGAGTCACTTATTTATATATTGCCAAGATCGAACAAAAACTTAAACAACAAAACAAGCAGGAGTTTGGGTCTGCAAATCCACAACAACCGAAGTATGGTAAAGATGGAACTAACTCATAGAACATCCAACCTGAAGACAACCAGTCCAAACCATAGGAAAATAAGGGTAACGAGAAGACAAATAAGGACACTGGGAAGTGGTGTGAGTTCCACGAAATGCCTTGGCATAACATCAATGAATGTCGCTCAAAACATTCATTAGTGGTCGAGCTCAAAGACAAAGAGTCAAACCTTAAATTAGATTCTAATTCAGAAAACAATAAAAGGAGACAGATCATTGATTCATAACCCACTGCTACAGTCGCAACCACAACAATCCAACCAGAAGAACCAGAGGATTCTGAGGAGGGGGAGTGCCTTTTCCATTCACAGATGTGAGTGAAGGGGACCCCACTGCATTTTATTGTTGATAGCGGAATACATAAGAACTGTTATCACTGAAATTTCGTCCGCACAGGACGATAAGAACTCAACATCATCAGCACAGAAAAACAGTCATTCATGGCACAAGGATTAGTTCCATAGCACAGCAAAAGAGCCAAAACTATACAAAATTGGCTAAAAAATTAAAAAGCGCATTGCACCCACTGAAAACTAGCGCATGCGCGCGATATCATCGTATATCGGGCGCATAAGCGCGGCTGTGGGGTGAAAAACCCGCGCGCCTTCCAAACGGCGCATTTATGAAGCTGGTCGGCCTCCCAAACACTATTGGATCGGCTCCCAAGTCGATTTGACATCAAATCCGAGCTCAATCTGCGTGGGGAGGCTGGTCAAAGACCTAATGGTGCCCTAAAGAGCCCCTTTTCACATTCAAAGGGGGGTGCATAATAGCTCAAAGCTTGGCTATAAAAATCCATGGATGACCATCATTTCTTCAAGGAATTCATTGTAATGTTATGCTGTTGGGATTGTTAGAGGTTCACTCTTTAGCAATAGTCATTATCAACACCATTTCATAAGCTTTCCATCTCTCATTAGAGTGGAGAAGTGTTGAGTTCTTTCACTCATATTTTCACCTTTCATTTGTAAGGAAAGCATCTACTTGAGGGCCTCAAGAGCCTTCCATTGGAGAAGGAAGGGACCCAAGTCCCCTT
>JASDQU010101110.1:289267-342443 GCA_032191745.1 Picea mariana
TGGAGAAGGAAGGGACCCAAGTCCCCTTTCCCCTTTGTGTACCTCTGGATTTCACTAATCAGATCAGCCTATCTATTGGTGAACTTGTTCCATTGTCACTTGTTTTTAGTTTTTGTTTTTATGCTCATGTTGTTACTTAGTTCTTGCTTAATTCTTGTTAATAGTTTATTGTTTTCTTTCTAACCTTTTGCATTGCAGCTGTCATGACTAGAAGAGCCCAACTAGGCATGTAAGTGCTCACTTTTTGCTCATACATTGGCAAAAAGAGCACGAACAAGAACCTCATCTTAGCAGACGTCATCAAGTAGTTGGATTTCCCAACAACACCACACCCGTCGCCATACAACATTGGATGGCTTCTCTAAGGACGATATCTTCATGTCAGTCAGTAGTGTCTCCTGTCCTACGACATCAAGCCATTCAAGGATGAGGTACTATGTGATGTTTCCCCATTGGAAGTATGTGATGTTATTTTAGGCCAACCATATATGTGGAAACACTACGTTGTTTATGATTCTTGACCCCGTAGCGTCATTGTTACTCTGGGGGGTCATATCTACAGGATAACAGAGGTAGTCCTGACTATTGTCCCGACAAAACAGGGACACAAAGTAATCTCTCATACCGTAAAGTTTAACCTCTTCAACATTCGATGAGAAGGTGAACATAAGGACACTACAACCACTACATCCTTGAACCAATACCTTTATATCTAGCAAAAGCATATCAACAATATTGTAGAAGAGCACAAATATATTCTTACTGCACCTACGAGGGTGCCTCCACACTACCCAATCAAGAAAAGTTATAACAGATCCCTTCATACATTTCATGTTGCATCTTCACCGACAGATTCCTCCCACACTTAGGAAGATAATGCTACTAGATTGCTTGAATGGATCCAAACCCTCCAACAACAGGTTCATGAGAGCCTTCAACAAGTTAAGCAAGATCGCTTATGCAGCAAGGCAAGCAACTCACTAAGGTTCAGATTCAACAAACGATTCCCCATATTCCATGGTAACTTGACACAATGGGGACCATTTCTTCCAAAGGGGGGAGGAATGATCCAAATGGATATCATGGCCACCCACATATTCCACTAGCTCAAAGTACATTTTTCCATTTCGGAAGTTTTTTACAGTTTTTCGAGTCCCAAATTTCTTGGGTCGTTTTGAGGCCCTAAATGACATTTTTTGGACTTTTGTGGGGGAATAGGTTCTTCTCGAAATTCTCAAACCCTTGATGTAATTTTTACTTCTCGTATATACCTTTCCGATGAGGTATCGAACACCCCAAACAAATATCGTATGTAAAAGTTACGCCCTCAAGAAGTTGACATATCAACTACCCTCATCGGGGCCTACAAACCTTTTGGCGTTTCATCTTCCGGAGTTAGGGTTTTGGATTTTATTTATGTTAAAAATGTATTTGGAGCCTCATTGTAAACATCATATTATTACGAATGAGCGTATGTGTCACATCTCTTCTCAGAGATAAGTTGCCACCATTCTAGCGAGTTCATTCACTCTGTATTTTTACAGTTTCTGTACATTCCTTTCATTAATAAAAAAATTGTGCATTAGTGTATCTCTATGTTTAGTGAAATATCTTTGTATATTTCCTTGTTATATCTTTTTCTTCATTTCATTCTCAAAATAATCTGGATCAATGAGGGTGTTCAAAACCGTGTTGTGAGTTCAAACCTGGGAAATTAACAATTATTATGACTCTTTGTTGAGATCAATGAATGTATTGAGTAATATAAATGAAACTTTGATGAAATCCATTCTAGTATAAAGACAAGAATCTTGACGAATGAGTGATACATTACTGAGATATATCACATCCTTACTTCAACAAGTCTAGTTTTTGTTTTATTTTAATCGTGTTCATGTAGCATTAAACTATAACTCACAGAGTTGATTGTAAAGGTTTCCACCTAAGAACACTCTCAAGATTTTTTTATTAATGAGTGATATAGTTCTTCAATATGTGACCTCCAGAGATAGTTCATGATACCATCGGCATATTCTCAGAGGAAAAGCATTTATCTTTGAATGCTTTGCTATTCTTTTGAAATCATTATTGAGCTTTTTAGTTGATGCAAATTTCACAATGTTGTTTACAATTAAATCACACATTTTGATAAAGGTCATTTCAATCACTTATGAAACGACATTAAATTTTGGATATGTCCTAAGCTTCCTTGTGATAAATGATCTAAAAATATTGTTGATTGATTTTCAGTAATTATCACACAATTTAATACTAAATAATGCATGACAAGTTGAGTCACACCTCTGTATGGACAAATTGTTTGTATAAAGGAAGTGTAGTGCCACCACATGTCTCTTGCATTAAGAGTATTGATTGTGGGCTAAGTGTTAGATTCTTTGTTCATAAGATTTCTCTCTAGACTAAGAGATTCAACATAAGATCAGTATCGTTGAATGGGGATTGAATGTCCTTATAGTTGACTGATTAAAGAAAATAGTTGGAGTAAAACTTGTGACCATAGTTAACATTTGTTTGTATTAGTTTTTGACAAATAATTGGGATTCTTATTGTCATATCTAACCTCATAAACAGACCATGAAAAATTAGTATATTAAAGTGAAAGATTGCATCTTGAATTCTAGAAGGATATATGATGAAGAGAACTAGTTACTGGTCTCTGTCTTTAATTTTCTATGAGCACTCTAATATTTGTTTTTCTGAATCCTTGACATCTATAGATTGAGGTTTAAGGTGAGAACAGATCAGAGAACAATATCTACATAGATCATAGATCTATGCATGGCATACAAAGTTATTCCATTTTTTTCTCATAGTTCATATTTATTTTGTGGACGAAGTTAAAATTTGCTTGATGACATTTCTATGAAAGATTAATTTGAAGTATGGCCTCTTGAGAAGCTACTTGGTTATACATTCCTTGGTGTTGATTTTTATTGCTTTTCCTTGCTTTTCTTTCTTTTCATGATTTTTCTTGATTTTATTTTCTTGGTTTGTTTGGATTGTCTTTGACGTAGGATATGTTAGATATTTAGTCTTTCATTTCCTGTTATTGCACCTCTAAGTTTACGAGCCCCCGGGTTGACATTAAATGTAATGGAAATTGTCGCATATAATTTTCCCAAAATTTTTGGCATCGTTCTCAGGGAGGTGCTAAAAGGGATTAGAGCATATGCAAGTTGTTTTCAAAAGTTTTTCTTGTTTCATTTTTAATTTAGTTACAACTTCAACTTGGTGGAGGATAAGTGGAAAAACATAAAGGTGCCCTTAATTCATAATTTTTTAAGGGGTTCTATCCCGACACATCCACTTTAGTGGTTTTCACCAAAACCTCGTTGTTTTCTTATGCAAGTGTGTTTTCTATTATTTTGATTCATGAAAAGAAGAGAAGCCTAACTTGTGTGAATAGATAACTTGGTGACAACATGATCCTAGTAGCATGGTGGCACTTCGAGTACATGATTAGTTTTCTTGTATTTTCTTTAAGTTTGTTTCCTTTTCATTTATTTGATATTTTTAAGGTTTTCTTTGGGAGTTGTAAGATCCCCCATACACTACAACCTATGCAATATAGGACCTACCAGTTGGAAAAGGAAGGATGCTCAAGAGTCCATTGAACAAAAGAGAAAATGATACTCCAAGAGATTTCTCAAACTCTAGCAACAACTGGTGTCTCTGCCTCTCAGGATGAGCAAATCTTGACCGCAATCAGAAACATACTTGCCTCTCTAGAAATCATAGAAGAACAAAAATTTTATGAGCCACATCCATAAGAAGGTCTAGAAGTCTTATCTTATCACCCTTTCTAGATTGTCTAGGAAACCAAGGAATCATGGACCACTTTTGATGAAGAGAAGCCATTAGAACCTGATATTGAGGAGTTCTTGATGTACCTATCATCAGATCATGTATGCATCCAAGAGACCAACCATCCAATGGTAAAATATATACATGGCATGGTAGATGAGGATATAAATATTGGTCCAAATGAGAAAGTGAACCAAGAATATCATGACTTTATTGAACGTTGGTTCCAGACAACTATAAGGTTGAAGCAACACTTTCTTCTTCAACAATTATTGACATCCTATCATTCTAAGCAGTTGTATCTCATGCTTTGGTATACATTAAAGCATATTTTTCAAACTTGAGTATGAGTATGTTTGTAATCATGTTACACACATGGATTCACTGGAAGTACTCCTACACTTGAGAAAATGGTTTCCTTTTTCAAGTAAGGTGGGAGATTGTAATAAATAAAATAAATAGATTAGTAAATAGAAAAATAATTCTAGTTGTGAAAATCAAGTAACTGGCGCAATTAGACATGAATCTTGTTTGAAAACCAGGACTCCTGGAGGGAAAGATTCGTAATAAGATCTGTAATTTTATGTTGGTTCAAATATTGTATTGTATTCTCAAATCATTTATGGTTTTTACTCACGTTGGTTGCTGTGGGATTCCTTAAGGCCCACCTTCCAACAAATCTTGTCCCATCGACTCCAACACATGATATGGGATCGAGGTTAGAGAATATAAAAGTACCTTAGGGTCAGCATGCCTTAATGATATATTTCCTCACTAATAATCATGGGAATAAATCAATGTCCTTTGATCGTCATATCTTGCAGGTGATTCAACATTAGCACATCGATTTGTGCCTATAAATATGTACATAAGTACCTTGACACTCATTGTCATCATTTGTTATCTATCTATCATTGATTAACAACATACATTAATGGTCAGTAATCAAATGATTTATTTCTATGTTCGACATCAAGAAAATCCATTCACATAGATTGAATTGTACCAATAGGGGATAAAGGACGAAGACTATATGATTTCATGGTATCAACAAAATCTTGCAGCAGTTTGTTTTCTTGTAGAATCTTGTTCCAATAAAAAACTTCCACTCAGTCTTAAACAGTTTGCATGAGGACATGCAAACCCTTGGGTTTGGGGGAGATCTTCATGTCCCTTCTAGATCTTCAGATTCTTGTTAGCATCTCCAACATCTTCAGTTCATATCAGTTTTTCCTTCCTTCAGAAAGATTTAGTTCAACCTCTTCATCTCTCACCAGCTTCAATTATCTCAACAAAACCTCTCATCAGCTTCAGTTCTCTTAGCAGTCCTCAACCTTGCTCACTCTCATCTCAAGCATTCAGTCAACATGCATAAGATCCTTCATTTTATCCAGTAGCACATCAAAATGCAAAGGTAACTTGAGGTAAAAAAGGTATAAATATCTTTAATTTCCTAAGAATTTGGAAAACGTGATGCATAACCAATATTACCCACTTCACACTCCATTACACATTATTACCACTTACAAAATACCATCACAACTACCCAGTAAACCTTCCACAATGAAATCTATACTTTGATTACAATACCAAGCAATGAAAAAGAAATCTATGGTATACAAATACAAAGTAGCATCCATAATATATTCTCCTTGTACATCATAAAAAATTCCTAAGATCATTACTTAGGTGTTCTAAATAAGAGGATGAAGTCATTGTTTCCTATCCAAGTAAAGAACTGCAAGGAAATATAGGTCTTAAAATGAATGTAAGATGAAGAGTATAAAAGTGCCCAAGTTCATATGGCCACCATATCCATCATTTTACAAACCATTCTCCACACTCATACCATCCACCATCCCTCATAATGCCCATCTTTTGTTTGTCCCCCATTTTCATGACAATTGTTTTTGCTCTTTTTTAAAGGAAATCAAGTTGACAAATGTTTGTTGTAACAGTATGATAAATCAGTTGCAAAGAGTGTTGTTCTTCAAGAAGAAACACCTTCAGGCTCCAGAGTGTTGCTCCACGAGAACCAACACTAGAAACAATGTCACAAATATGTACCCATACGAGATAATTAAATGGAGTATACAATGAACAACAAACAAGGATTCACAAGTTCTTGTTTGCAGGAGGACGTGAAAACCCTCGAGTTTGTGGGAGTGTTGGGCTCTGTGTCCATATATGCAATAAAACTTCATTAAATGTCAATATTCGCCACTATATATCCAGTGTGGTTAATACATCATTTTTCTATGTTTTTAGTGTTTAAATACAATTATATCATAGTTTTGTTGACGACGGTTCATGTTAAGAATTCTTACAAATCAAGTGTCTTATTCAAGTGATATTCAACATTAAAAGTGTTCTTACATTTGAAGTGGTCCTCGCCAAGCTTCGATTTCCTTCATAGGTCGTACTTGTTAGTATGAAATAAAATTGAGTTCATTTACTGTACCATCATGTTCAACATTCTTGTACATGTAGTTCTCGTACCTGATATTGTAGCTTAGCTTATTGGTGCATCTCCAAGAAAAATCGACAACATGGGTTTTCTCCGCAGAAACATTGACATGATCTCTCATGGGTCAGAATGCACCCAGGTCTCCCATGTGGACCTCCATCTCAGAAACAACAATTCATCTCAATTTGGAAGCAGTTTTGAAACAACCAATTTCTGCCTTAGTTTTCGTGCAAATGGACATGAATCTGAAGAATGTGGAACATGGGTTTGTTCCCAATATGAAAAATTGAGTAAAATAGTGACGGTTTTAAAAATATGGAATGTTTTAGGAGATATGGTTGGAGCATCAATGCTAATCTACCAAAATTGAAATCAAACCCATATTTTCATGATTTGTTCTAAAATTATAAAAAATGTTTTCTGAACTTGGGGATTCGGTTTCATCCACTCCTCAATTGATTTTATGTATAAGAAGAGATTCATAGGGAGGAGAATGTGGTTTGGAGATATGATCCCACCACTGTAATTTCATGAATCTGGTTCCACTAATAAAGAGTTGAATGTTTATGATGTAAATAAAATATTATGCTCATCAATATAAGCTCCAGTTTTGATCCATAGTATTTGTTTGTTCGTGAGTCTATGAATTTATCCAAGATCATTCCCTGATTGGAAAAGGCCCAACAATTCCATGGATGTTGAGCTAAGTTATCTCTTTAACTTAGTTTAGTTTAGTTTATTGTATTGATTTATTTATTTTATTGTAGAAGTTAGTTTAAAGCTTGAAATTGCAAATTGTGTGTGTATTTACAAGATTTCCATTTGTTTGAATGAGTGGTAATTTACAGATACCGAATCATGTTCTGGGAGAGAAACCCCTTTAATTTGAATTACATAATTAATCTCAACTCACATCTAGGGTTTGACATGTTGTTGGTAGGTTAACTCTGATATGTTTTTCAAAGAATGAATCTTAAATCTATGAGTCATTTTGATGTTCTATACTGCTAAGTTTCTTGTGGTGAATATAATACGAACAATTTTGGGTTATGTTGAATCATTTAACTTATCAAAGGATTGACCAATGATTCAAATATGAATGAGAGTGTTTGAAACTGCATTGTGAGGTTAAACTTGGGAAATTAACAATTATTGTGACTCTTTACTGATATCAATGAATGTATTGAGTAATATAAATGAAATTCTGATGAAAGTCATTCTAGTATAAAGATAAGAAACTTGATGAACAAGTACTACATTATTGAGATATATCACATCCTTACTTCAAAAGTCTAGTTGTTGTTTTATTTTAATCTTGTTCCTATAGCATTAAACTATAACTCGCAGAGTTGATTGTAAAGGTTTCCACCTAAGAACAGTCTCAATATTTTTTTATTAATGAGTGATATAGTTTGTCAATGTGTGACCTCCGGAGATAGTTCATGATACCATCGACATATTCTCAGGGGACAAGCATTTATCTTTGAATGGTTTGTTATTCTTTTTCAATTGTTGTTGATCTTTTTAGTTGATGCAAATTTCACAACGTTGTTTACAATTAGATCACACAGTATGATAAATGTCAATTCAATCACTTATGAAAATACATTCAATTATGGATATGTCTTGAGCTTCCTTGTGAGAATTGATCCCAAAGGATTTTTTATTGCTTTTCATTAATTCTCGCACGAGTTAATACTAAATAGTGCATGACAAATTGAGTCACACCATTGTATGAAAAAATTGTTTGTATAAAGGAAGTGCAGTGCCACCATATATCTCTTGCATTAAGAGTATTGATTGTGGGCTATGTGTTATACTATTTGTTCATAAGTTTTCACTCTAGACTAAGAGATTCAACATAAGATCAACAACATTGAATGGGGATTCAACATCCTTATAACTGACTAATTAAAGAAAATAGTTGGAGTAAAACTTGTGACCATATTCTAACCTCATAAATAGAGCATGAACACTTAGTCTCTTAAAGTGAAAGTTTGCACTTAGTCTCTTAAAGTGAAAGTTTGCCTCTTGAATTCTAGAAGGAGATATGATGAAGAGAATTAGTTACTAGTCTCTGTATTTAATTTTCTATCAGCACTCTAATATTTTTTTGTGTGAATCCTTGACATCTACAGACCGAGGGTTAATATGAGAACAGATTAGAGAACATGATCATGCATAGATCAGATATATATGCATGACATACAAATTTATTCCATTTCTTCTCATACTTGATATTTATTCTATGGATGAAGTTAAGATTTGCTCGATGACATTTCGATGAAAGATTAGATTGAAGTATAGTTTTCTTGCCTCTTGAGAAGATACACGGTGATACATTCCTTGGTGTTGATTTTTATCTCTTCTCCTTTCTTTTCTTTCTTTTCATGATTTTTCTTGCTTTGATTTTCTTGATCCATTTGGATTGTCGCCAACGCAGGATAGATTAGAGATTTAGTCCTTCATTTCCTCCACTTGCACCTCAAATTTTATGAACCCCCAGGTTGACATTAAGTGTAAAGGAAATTCTCACATATAATTTGCTCGACATGTGCTATGTTCATTGGAATGAGATATGGTTGCTACATTATGCTTCTCATATGTGATAGCAAAAAGACATAAATTTCCTTGTTTCCTACAACCATACCCATGCATTTGAACACTTTCCTATAGCCATATTCTTATATGCTTAGTTAATTTCCTGGGTCAGATTCATATATGGTTAATTAATCACTTTGGGTAGATATATGATGATGCCGAAAGTGTTTTGATCACATGTATAATGTGAATGGGAACATGAATGGTTGCATGAGTGCTACATATACACATTTGAACAACAAAGTATGCATTCAATTGGCATAATTGATTTACAAATGCTTAACTATTGGGTTTGACATTTAAGTCGACAAAGATTTTGTGTAATTAGTTTTGGAAATACAAATAGACCATAAAGTAAGGAACCAATATGAAAGCATAGGAATTATTTTATGCTTGTTGATGATTAGAAGTAGAGAAGCTTGAAGCTTGAATCCATCTCATGAAGCTCTAGTTGCAAAGAAAATCGGATTTTATTTATGAAAAATAATATATGTTGATGAGATGGATGGATCATACGCATATTGTTTACAGATCATATCATATCAAAGAAGTTGAATATGTGACCTTGAATAAGTTACCAACACTTTAAGGAGAAAGCAAGCCCAACATGGGTAAATCAATGAAAAGAGAAAATTCAAAATACCGAAGGGCCTTTAGTGTGCAAATCCAAGAGGAGAAACAACAATTGAAGGAGAGGACAATAAAGATATAAAATGATCCATATTAAAATTGTTTCGTCGGCTGCAAATGTAGCTTATTTTTTCCTCATATCAAAGTGTTTTGCCCTGCTTCTTGGCCATATAATAATTGAAAAGGAGTATGGTCAGCATGGATTTTTGTAGTGGTATGGTCTAGCCATAATGCATAAGTGAGTAAAGTATGCCACTGGTGATATTTATCATTTATGATCTTCCTAATAATTTTGACCAGTTTTTTTATTTTTTGATTTAGCTTGACCATTCCCTGTGAAGTGCTTCACCTTAAATTTTTTAAGGAATTGGGTCAATTTTCTAGATATAAATGTTGGCCCATTATCAGAAATTATTTCGATTGGAAGACCAAAAGGAAAAAAGATATTAGATTCCAAAAATGAAATTACATGTTCATCTTGTGCATGTTTGAGAGACACATCTTCAGCCCAATTTGTAAAGTAATATGTTGTTGTCAAGAAAAAAATATGACCTATAGAAGATGAAGGATTAATAGGTCCGATGAAATCCAATACCCATTTAGAAAAGGGAAAATTAGGAAGAACTGGTTGCAAGGGCATGGCAAAAAACTTTTCTTTGCCAACAAATTTTTGACATTCAATATAAGCATGTGCAAATTTAAAATAATATCTAAAAAATGAAGGCCAATAATAACCAGTTCTCAAAATTTTGTGGGAAGTGGCTTTGGCAAAAAAAATTCACCAATATGAATATTTGAATCTGATGACCCATGAATTTATTTTAATATCTTTTGGGATCTTTGTTGTCTACACAATGTAACAACAATCCAACAACAGTCCTGCAGAAATGTGATGTGCTCAAGGTTAGATGTATAGAGGTCTCAAGTCAAATCCTTCTACGTTCGTGATACTCAATATTATCATGAAATATTTGAAATTGAAAATAACAGATTATATCTTGATACCAAGGATGTGTTGCTAAATCAAGATTATCATATTTTACCAAAAATAGTGTAGACAAAGCATCCTCATTATTTTTAGAAGAAGAACATGGTTCAAGGTGTTGAGACAGGTGTAAGGCTAGATATTGTCCCTTAATAGTGTTAGAGGTTGTGATAGTGAATTCATGTTCCTATATCTTATCAATCCAATGTGCAATCTTTCTAGACAGATGTGTTTGTGAAAAAAAAAAAATTAACTACAAGAAAAGGGACTTTTACGTAAGTGTTCTTACCTAAGATAAAGTGACAAAAATTTTCAATAGCTTTGACAAGAGCATAAGTATGTTTTTCAATGAAAGTATATTTGAATTAATCATCAGATAAGCTTTGGCTCATGTAAACTATTGGATGGTCATTATTTTGATCATGTTTTTGAAGAAGAATAACAGAGATTGCTTCTTCAGTGGCATTCGAATAAATAATGAAATCTTTTTCAAAACTTGTTTTTTCCAAAATGGAGGACTATCTATATCAAAAGGATATATTCCTACCATTGGGAAGAATAGAAAATAAGTCAATGACCATGAAAAATGAAAAATGGGAGGTTCTAGATAGAAAAACACTAGTAACAATACAGTTGTGTCTGGATACGTCGGTGGATTTCAACATTTCGAAAGAAACAAAAATGGAGGGTTTGATGAAGAAATTGGCCAAATTGTATGAAAACCCCTCATCCTCCAATAAGGTATTTCTTATGAAGCATTTATTTAATATGAATATGTCAGAAGGTGGATCTATTGTTGATCATTTAAATGAGTTTAACATGATTACCAGTCGGTTAAGTTCTATAATTTTAAACTTTGATGATGAGGTTAGGGATCTTTTTATTTTTTCCTCATTACCAGAAAGTTGGAATGACTTGGTCATGGTTGTAAGTAACTTTGTTTCTTATTCAAATACTTTAAAATTTGATGATGTTGTTGGTGTAATCCTGAGTGAGGAAATGCAACGCAAAATCATAGGTGAGACATCGGGAAATTATTTGAAAGTGGAGAATAGGGGAAGATCAAGGGGGGGGGAGTAAAGAGTTGGGGAAGTCCAAGGGGGGGAGGAAAGATTTTAGGGAATCATGGGAGTTGAAGAAGGGAATATCCAAATCTAGAGTGAAGGTGGAGTGATATATTTTTGTGAAGAAAGGACACTTGAAGAAATACTGTTGGGATCGAAAAGGAAAGCCAACAGATGGAGGAGAGGAAAATAAACAGGAAGAAAATGTAATAGTTGATGTGTTGCAAGATGCTTTAATCCTTTCATTAGATATTATTATTGATTCCTAGGTGGTAGAATCAGGGGATTCATTTCATTCCATACCCCATAGGAAATATTTTCAAGACTGTGTTCAAGGTGATTTTGGACAGGTTCGTTTAGGTGATAATAAACCATGCAAAATTATTGGAAAGGGAAAAGTATAGATAAAATTATAAAATGGAAACCAATGGTTGTTGAAAGAGGTAAATTGCATTCCTGATATGAGAAAAAATATAATCTCAACAAGGAAATTGAGAAGTGAAGGGTGCATAACCACATTCACATAAAAAGAATGGCATGTCACTAAAGGATCACTGGTAATAGCAAGAGGAGAGAAGCTAGGTGCATTGTATTTATGTAATGGTAATGTTGATTTTTCTATTTCTTTAGCTTCTACAAGAGCGAATACAACATTGTGGCATCATATAATTGGAAACATGACTGAGAATGGGATGCATATTCTTTAGTCAAGAAATTTGTTTCCAGATTTGAAGTAGGTTGATTTGGATTTTTGTGAGCATTGTGTTTATGGAAAACAGAAGAGAGTCGAATTTCTGAGGGTTGGGAAAGAAAAAAAGAGTGAAAAAGTAGAGCTTGTGCATATAGATGTATGGGGACCGACTTGAGGATCATCTCTTGGTGGCTCTTTTTATTATGTTACTTTTTTTAATGATGCAACTAGAAAAAATTGGGTTTAGTGCATTCAAAACAAATTTGATGTTTTTTATACTTTTAAGAAATGAAAAGATTTTGTTGAGAACGAGGGAGAAAATAAGTTGAAGTGTCTCAGATCTGATAATGGAGGTGAATACTGCAACAAGGACTTTGATAGTGATTGTTCATACCATGGGATTCGTAGAGAGAAAACAGTTCCAGGATCACCACAAGAAAATGGTTTGTCAAAAAGTCTGAACTGGACAATCGTGGAGTGTGCAAGGTGTATAAGATTGCATGTAGGATTTCCCTTACAATTTTGGGAAAATGTTGTGGATACTATTGTTTACTTAATAAGAAAAAGGGACTTCAATTAACTTGGGTGGTAGCATTCCAAAGGAGGCATGGACAGGTAAAAAGATAAACTGCTCATTTCAAAATACTTTTGGTTCTGAAGCATGCGTCCACATTGATAAAGAAAATAGAACAAATATTGAATCTAAATCCAAGAAGTGTACTTTTATTGGATATGAAGTTAATGATTTTTTATCGCTGATATGATTATGAAAACCATAAAATCATTAGGAGTAGATATGTGATATTCAATGAGAAGGTAATGTATAAGGATCAGTTGCAGGGAAAGAAACAAGAAAAATAAAACATAGAATACATAGTGCTTGATGAGATCACTGAAAAAGAAATTCCAAAGGTATTAGAAAATCAAAATCATCAACAACAACAAGTACCTCAAACACCTACAAGTATTATAAGATATACTAAGATAAGTAGACCCTCCCCATCGATACTCTCCTTCATTGTATTATGTTGCATTGTCGATTGATTCAGGTGAACTTGAAAAATATGAAGAATAAATGCATGTAGAAACCAGAAAGAAGTGGGAGAAAGGCATGAAAGAGGAGATGTACTCTTTGGTACATAACTATACTTTGGATTTGGTTTAGTTTCCTACAAGAAAAAGAGCATTGTGGAATAAATGGGTTTACAGGCTAAAGGAAGAAGATGGAGAAAAAAAGAGGCACAAGGATAGAATTGTTATAAAGGGATTTGCATAGAAAAAAAGGTATATATTTTGATGAAATATTTCCTCTTGTTGTTAAAATTACTTCAATTAGAACTATTTTAAGTCTAGTGGTAGTAGAATATTTGCATCTTGAACAATTAAATGTAAGGACAACTTTTCTCCATGGGGGTTTGGAGGAAGATATTTATATGCAGCAACCACATGGGTATGAGGTCAAAGGAAAGGAGAAATTAGTATGCAGGTTGAAGAAAATATTGTATGGCCTAAAGAAATCTCCAAGGAAATGGTATTTAAAATTCGACATATTTATGACAGAACAAGATTATGTTAGGTGTCAGTATGACAATTGTGTTTATTTTAAAATACAAGATGATGGAAGTTGAATTATCTCATTATTGTATGTAGATGACATGCTTGTTGCAGGGCCTAGCATGCAAGAAATAAATGTACTCAAAAGAAAATTAACTAATTCATTCACAGTGAAGGATTTGGGTGCTGGAAAACAAATCCTTGGCATAAGAATAATAAGAGATAGGAAAAATAACAAATTAACATTGTCTCAAGGTGAGTACATAGAGAAGGTGTTGGAAATATTTGGAATGTAAGATGAAAAACTAGTTAGTACACCTTTGGCCAATCATTTCAAACTAAGAAAGGAAATGTGTCTCAAGACACATGAGGAGATATACTACATGTCCAAGGTTTTGTACTCCTCGGTAGTTGGTAGCCTAATGTATGCAATGGTGTGCACTAGGCCAAATTGTAGTGTAGCTAGAGAGGTAGTGGGGGCGGGCGGGGGTTGAGGGCCCATAGTGATAATAGTGGAGGCCATTCAATGTAAGGTGGACTAGGTCTACTATATTATTAAATAAGGCCCACTATGGTAGTTAGATATAATAAATGTAAGAGGACTTACTAGAAAAATTCACTTCTAGAAGGTTCCTCCTCTATAATGTTCTTAGGTTATTGGTAGCACTATATAAAGAGTTTCAAACAATGTAATGAGATGTAAAAAAAATTATTATGTTGTGAGTGGCATCAAAACATGAGGATGCCTCATCGAAGAGGCAAGTGAACAGGAGAGGATCCCTTCCATAATTGGATCCATTGTATGGTGTTTCCTTACCTCAATGGTTTTTTATAATAACGTGTGGTTTCTTCTATATTGATCTCTGGATATATTGTGTATTTATTATTTTTGGTGATTATATTTGTATATCTACTCACGTTCTTAACAAGTGGTATCGAAGCATTTTCCTTGGTAGGCATTGTGGGCGAAAATATTTTATTTTTTTTGCAACTTTATTTTTTCGGAGAAGAAAAAAAGAGGGCCGTGACATTCCAGATTATTTATGTAGTTTTTGGGGAAAACTTTATATAAAATAGTTGTATATCTGAGTTATTCTAAAAAAAACACCCAATTAAAAAAAAAAAAATCGTCTAAAACGGAGTCTGGGAAGTAAAGTTATTTGCATTTTAAAATCTGCAATTTTCAAGGTTTGTTCCACAAACGGCCCCGTGATTTTTCTAATTTCTATAGCAGCTAGAGATGAATTTTCCAAAAAAAATTACATATCTAAGTTTCTCTCACAATTTCACCCAAATTCAAAAAAAAATCATCTGAATCGAAGTTATGAAAGTGAAGATATCGTTGATTTAAAATCAACCATTTTGGGGGGGTTTTCGTGACGACGACGGGACTGTAGAATCCATAACTTTTCACAGGGTGATCAGATTGCTACAAGATCAAACCCATTGGTTAGATAATTTCTAGAGATTTATTTTGGTATATTTTATGTGGTGTTTCCAATGTATGTTCACTCTCAAACCCTCAAGGAAATTCTACACATGATTGAAACATTCCAATCCCAAATGCATGACACATTGCATAACTTTCAGGAAGGTCTCAGGGATGGTTTTAGTAGTATTCATGAGTCATTGGCGAGCATGTATGAGAAATATAGTTTGGTGAAAATCATCGATGAATATCATCAATAAGTGTATTCTTTGTATGATTTGGAGGACAATTTTGATGATTGGTATATGAATAGTTGTCATTTCTGGGATGGCAACCACTTTCATATTTTGTTTGATGACTCTACTCCCCCTCAGGTAGAGAACTTCTTGGAGAGTAAACATGATAATTCTCTGCATATTCTTCTTTAGTTTTATTATTCGCCAGCCACAGTGAATGAATTTTTTTTTTTGTTCTAAATATTTCGATCCACATGACCAGTGTCAATCTTTAGAGCATCATTTTCAGTTGGTTCCCAAGTTCCAATATCTTCAAGGTGGAGCTCACATGAGAACTTGGACATGGGACCCAGGTTCACAGTGGCAGTTCAAGTACTTCAACATAGTGGCTCACATTTATACATGGGACCTTGGTTCTCCAGTCTTCTTCAACATTATGGTACACAATTATCCATGGGGCCTCGGTATATGGTTTTCCACCCTCATAACAAGCGTTGAGTACAATGCTTTCATAAGGGGGATGGAATGTTAGGTAGCTAGAGAGGTAGTGGAGGCCATTGAATGTAAGGTGGACTAGGTCCACTATATTATTAAATAAGGTCCACTATGGGAGTTAGATATAATGAATAGGTATTTAGATATAATAAATGTAAGAGGACTTCTTATAAGGTTCTGCTTCTAGAAGATTCCTCCTCTAGAATGTTCTCAAGTGATGGTAGCACTATATAAAGGGGTTAAATAAATGTAATGGGATATGAAGAAAAGTATTGTATTATGAGTGGTAGCTCAATAGAAGGATGCCCCATTGAAAAGGCAAGTGAACATGAGAGGATCCCTTCGATAATAGGATCCATTGTATGGTGTTTCCCTAACCTAAGGGTTTGATATAATAAAGTGGTGGTTTTCTATATTGTTTCATATATATTGTGTGGTGATTTTATTCAGATATCTTTGGTATTGTTGTGGTATTTTGTATTTAGGTATTTGGTACTTAACAATTGGTATAGAGCACTTTCCTTGGCAGGAAGTGTGGGAAAATATTTTTATTTTTTGCATATTGTTTTTGAAGAAAAAAAAGAGGGCCGAAACATTCTAGGCAATTTATGTAGGTTTTGGTTAAAAAATTGCAGAAACTGGTTGTAGATTTGAGTTCCTCTCAAAAAAACACCCAAGATAAAAAAAACAATCGTCCAAATTGTAGCTTTGGAAGTGAAGATATCGTTGATTTAAAATCAACCATTTTGGGAGGTTTTCATGACGGCGGTGGGACTGCATACTTCATAACTTTTCATAGAGTGCTAAGATTTCTACCAGATCATTGACATTGGATAAATAATTTTAAGATATTTCTTTTGGTATATTATATGTGGTGTTTCTGATGGGAATTCTCTCTCAAATCATGCCAGCCATCAAGACAACAATTCCATAGTTCAAAGTTGAAATGCAACATATTCAAGAGAAACGTATTCAAGAGATCAAAGTTGAAATGCAACATATTCAAGAGGAATGTATTCAAGAGTCCAAAATTTCAAGGAATATTATGGACAAATATAATCAAGAAAGATATGTTTGGTCTGATTTTGAGGCCGATTGTGATGATTGGTATATGGACAGTTGTCATTTTGGGGATGATAACTATTTTCATCTTTTATTTGATGACTCTACTCCTCCTTATATAGAGAAGATCAATGTGACAAATCATGATCCAATGATTATTACCAATGTCCAGCCTGCATATTCTACAATCATATTATTCCTTCCATATTCTGCTACGACCCTTTCCCACTATATGGATGGATCTTCTTATTTTGATCCACATGAGAGGTGTCATTCTTTGGAGCATCATTTTCAGTTGGTTATTGGTTTCCGATATCTTCCGCGTGGAGTTCACATGAGCATTTGGACGTAGGACCATGGTTTACAATGGCGGTTGGACTACTTCAAAATGGTGGATTTCATTTCTACATGGGACCATGGTTCTCTAGTCTATTTCAACACTATGGACCACACTTATCCATGAGACCCTAGTATATGGTTGTACACCCTCATAACAAGTGTTGAGGACAATGCTTTCATAAGGGGGATGGAATGTAGTGTAGCTAGAGAGCTAGTGGGGGCGGCAGAGGGCCCACAATGATAATAGTGGAGGTCATTCAATGTAAGGTGAACTAGGTCCACTATATTATTAAATAATGCCCACTATGGTAGTTAGATATAATAAATGTAAGACAACTTACTAGAAGGTTATACTTCTAGAAGGTTCCTTCTCTAGAATGTTCTTAGGTTATTGGTAACACTATATAAATAGTTTCAAACAATATAATGGGATGTTAAGAAAAGTATCGTGTTGTGAGTGGTATCTCAATAGGAGGATGCCCCCTCAAAGAGGCAAGTGAACAGGAGAGGATATCTTCCTTAATTGGATCCATTGTATGGTGTTTCCCTACCTCAATGGATTTTTATGATAAAGTGTGGTTTCTTCTATATTGTTCTGTGGATATATTGTGTATTCATTATTTGTGGTGATTATATTTGTATATCTATTCATGTTCTTAACACAAATATTGCACATGCAGTGGGATTTGTGAGCAGGTATATGAACAATCAAGGTAAAGATCATTAGATGGCAGTAAAGAGGATTCTCGGGTATTTGAGAGATACTATTTCACATGCATTGTGTTTTGGAGGTTAAAACACTATTCTACAAGGATATGTTGATTCATATATGGTAGGGGATAAAGATAGTAGGAGGAGAACCAAAGGGTATGTTTTTACTATTGGTGGGACAGTAGTAAGTTGGGTTTCTAAATTGCAAAAGGTTGTTTCACTTTTAAAAACAAAATCAGAGTATGTTGTTGTTACAGAGGCTAGTAAAGAAATTATTAGGTTACAAAGGTTTATGGAGGAATTGGGTAAGAAGAAGAAGAATAGAAGGTTATACAATGATATTCAGAGTGTCATTCATCTTGAAAAGAATTGATCCTTCCACTCTAAGACTAAACATATATATCTCAAATACCATTTCATATGGTCCGTTTTAAAAGATGGACAGTTGAAGTTGGAAAAGATATAGACCAACGAAAATCCTGCAGATATATTAACAAAAGTAGTAACTAGGGAGAAATTGTGTTTTTCCTCAGTTTCAGTTGTCCTGAAAGCACAATGGTAAAATATAAGAAACTTGTCAGGTCCAAAGTTGAAGTATATTCCAGTAGATGCAGTAATGGTGAAATTGATGTAATTGGTCTCCAAGTGGTATATTGTTGGTTGTGGGGCCTGATTATCTTCATGATTCAAATGCAAGTATGCCTACCCACCTTTGTATAGAAGGTTTTGGGGATGGCCCCCAAATGAACGAGGTCCATGGGGGCGAGCGAGCCCCCAAAGAAAATTTTGGGAAAATTGCCTTGTAAAATATTGTAATTTCATAGTCAATTATGACCGTTCATTATAAGGTCGCAGATTTGATGATATAATTTATGTTAGCGTTTCACCCAAGAAGGAAACCCATTTTTTTGTATGAGAGAATTGTATTGCAGTTGTGTACGGTTTTGAAAATTGGAAAGAAGAGGAAGTTACAGTGGGTGTGTTGTAGGTTGTATCCCTTCATTTGTTGGATAATAATAAAGGAAGGACCTGACAATTTATCTGTGGATGTATCCCATATTGGGTGAACCACATATATATGTGTCTCTATTTTATTATGCTCTTCTGTGTTTTATTTCCACATCAGTTTATTACTCTGTGATCTAATTCCTAATATTCCAAATTTTATGTATTGAAGGAAAACTTGTCTTAGATGATCAAAATGATCTTGTCAGTTTCCAGAATAGACAGTTAAATCATTAAGATAGATTTGGATAATTTTATTGATAATATCATCATAGGCTATTTGCATATCTGTATGAAAGGTAGCACCTTCATTAATTAAATAGAAAGGCATGCTTTCATAATCAAAGGTGTCTCAATGCATTGTGAAAGTGGTTTTATACTTGTCAACACTCTTGACTCAGATCTATTGTAACCTAAAATTACATCAAGAAGTGACATCATTTGTGATCTTGCCACTTTCTATGAGATAAGTTCCATGTTAGGAAGAGGAAAATTGTCTTTTACACTTTCCCTATTTAATGCACAGAAATCAACACATAATATTATATCACCATTCTTTGTTCTCATTGGGACAAGGTTAGATACCCATTCAGAATACTTCACGGGAAAAATAATGTGGGCATTAATAATATTTTAAACTTCCTTTATAATAGTAGCTTCTAATGCAAGATTAGTAGGCCTTTGTCTTTGCCTTATAGGTTTTTCTTCTTCCTTGATAGGAATTGCATGTTGGATAATGTTAGGATCAAAAAAACATAAATCCTCATAAGACTAAGAAAATACATCTTTAAATTCACGGAACAAATCCACAAATTTATGTTTTTCTTTCTCTAAACATTGAGCTCCAATCTTTAAAATATTTGGGTCTTCTTGAATCTCAATTTTCACTGAAATGGAGTCAGTCCCTGTGGGAATTTGTTATCTTCTATAGATATGATATCTTTCCATTTGAATGGCTCATTCTACAAAAATGCACATATACTTACATCATCAGGAAAAACTTGCCAATATTTTACATTATCAGGAAAGTGAGGATGATATAAAGAAATAAATGTACAATTAGGCCTCTAAATAAGCAATTTCCTTGTAGGGATTTTTGCAAAAACAACAAGCTTATCATCCATAGAATTCATATCTCTCCTGATATGAGTGATGTTAAAAGACAGAAGATTGGAGATTAATTTCCAAACGTTTTGTGTATACCTTTTTAGCAATTTTTTAGAAGGGGTATATATTCTTCTAACTAGATTTACAATAAGTTCAAAATCCCCCAAAATAAAAAGATGATAACAACCAAGATTGAAATAATTTTCAATTCCAAGAACCAAGGATTCAAATTCTGTGACATTGTTAGTACATGAAAATTCCAATCCGTATAAAAAATTATGAATCTTCCCTACATGTGAATATAATATTGTGTCGGCTCCATCACCCTCACTTGAGAATGCACCATCAAATTGCATGTGTCATACTCCATATTCGGGATTTGGAGGATATGAAACATAATCATTATCTTCCTCTAAAATATTTGAGTATACACCAATGTCTTCTTCAATTTAATTAAGATATGATTATGGAAGACTTTATATGTAGGGTGAGATTCGTCCTTCCCGAAGAACAATGATATTCATTCCATTCTTAGGAAGGGACATGTGTGCCCCATCCAGTGAAATGTATCCATCAATTAATGATTTCCGGTCTCTTCCTAAAATGATGAAATAGTTTCTAACTAGCATGTCAATCACTTGAATATTACAAGTGGTTCTTATCTCTGGGTGAGCACACAAAACCAAAGTCACATCCTTGATTTAATCGATAGTACATTGCTACTGACTATTGTAAGATAACATACTCTTTGAGTTTTCATTTATACATCAAAGAACTAACTCTTCCATGATGATCTTAGACATGAAATTAGGGCTGAATCTACCATCAATTAGACAACAATGTGCAATTTTATCCATAATCTTTACATATACATAGAAAGGAGAATTTTTTTACATAACTTGTACAATTATATACACCTAATTTATTTATATACGTGCCTTCTTCATTTTGTTCTATTGGAAAATTGTTGTCATATAAGATTGTGACAGTCATGAATGACACTGGTGTCAAAGACAAGGGGCGACTGTAAATATGTGTGTGTGTGTGTGTGTGTGCGACCTTCTTCAAGAGCCCTCTGTATTTAACTTTAACAATAGGGACATAACAATGAATACAAACCCATTGAAGAAGAATTGAGGAACGGGATATGACAAGGGGAGACTCTAATAATCAAACCATACAAACAAAGGAAGCATCTAGAATGTGAATTGAACAGACAAAGGAAGAAGAGAGTAGAGAGTTTCTAAGATATAATAATCATGTGCAAAAGGTGTAAATGTCTATGTGCAAGAATAAGATAAATTACTGAGTAGGAGTCGAAGGAGGATGAATAATTTATGTGACTGCGTCTATGAGTGTTCATAGCCTGAGGATGTAGATATCTCAGGCACACAATGAAGTTTTTATCCAATGAGAGATAGCAAGGAAAAACCTCATAAATATATATCCCACATTCATTGGGAAAATCATGTTCAAAGGGTTTATAATGAAAAGGTGTTATCACTTTATTCATATGAAAATGAGAAATTCAAGGAACCTTGCGCATGAAGTTAAATTTTGTCGAGTAAAACAATGGACCCATAATCGATTAAATCCTAATCGTTGATCATCGAATTGGGGCCCAATACATATTAGATATCAAATATCGCAGGATTGTTGCATTGTTAAACTGTCGAGGGACAAATGGACTGATACCTTGAAGGTCCAGTGGTTTTGTTGCCCCGATGATCTGATATCACCCTATCATATATCAAAGGGATGGAGTGATAATGCACTGTTAAAGTATTCAGGCCCGAAACCCAGTAGGAAATCTCATATGCCACATTAGCAACTATCCCAAACACCATATCAATAGCCATCTCAGAGCCACATGAGTCCCAATACATATCTATATATCATATATCGATAACATGAAGGAATGGTGTATTTTTGAAGGCTCAAGGGCCCGATATCCTGAGAGACGTAGGGGGTCGATACCCTAGGAACTGATACGTTGGTAGTGGGGTCCACGATATTGACATATCTGATATCGAGAGAAAGTATATGTGTAGTGTTAAAAAKTTATGGGGGCCCGATACCCGGGGGGGTCGATGCTCAGAGAGACAACTTTATATGTCTCATTAGTGCCATGACAGAAGCCACATCAAAGCCACGATGGTAGAAATGAACATTGTCATGGTGAAATCCATGTGTTGCATTATAATTGGGCCACGTTTCATGATCTAACCATGTCAACAATATCACATATTGGATATCAGAAAGATGGAGCGTTAGTGCATTGTTGAAGTTGCGGGGGCTCGAGGACCTAAAATCCAAAGTGCCCAGAGGGATGATACCTTGGTGGGCTTGATGTCCCAGAAGATCGGGGACCCAATATCTCAATAGCTTGATGATGTGATCAAGCTAACAAATCGATGGTCAAGATCAAATCAGATTTGATTTGATGGATGTTGTGCTCTGATGTTTAAGTCTATGCTAGGTATTTCAAAATACTAATATCTTGGTGGTCCCAATAATGAGTCGACACATGGAATAAGTTGATTAGTCCCGACCACTGCCAATGGATTTATGAGGAAATGTTCCACTCAGAAATTTCCATATTGAGGGCTTGGAAAAATAGTTTTTGAAGCTTGGTTGTGTTTCAAAGTACTAATACATGATATTGTGGTGGTCCTCGTATTCAATGACCAATCAAGACAATAGATCAATGGTTGATGTTTAATCCTAGTCTATATCAAACAGTTGTTGAGTGTTAGGGGTATGTTGAGTGTTCTAGAGGCCAACACGTAAATTAATAAACAATATTGAATCCAGGACCAGATCCAATGGTGGTTGAGCATTGAAGTCGGTGTTATGAGAAGATTGTGAGGGGAACCAATTAGGATTGTGCTAGTTTAAGGTTTGGTTTTATAGACAAATTTTAAGGAAGAAACGAGGGATCCAGAGACGACCCCTGAGCATGATTTATTTTTATATGTAGACAATGTTTTGAGTGCATGGGATCTATAAATAACGATGCCCAATTATTTTTTTTAGAGTTGTGGTTGAGGAAGTTGTGGATGCAAAGAGAGGTGAGTATGTTAGGAGTTCTTAGAGTACATAAACCAGAGTGGAAGAATTCAGATGTATGAAGTCTAAGGATGTGAGTTTTGAATGTAAATTAGAGTAATTATGAGGAATTTGAGGCTCTAAAGTCTAAAGATGCAAGAGAATTAAAGATAGGAAGATGTGAATGTCTAAGAGTTGTTGGGATATGTAAGGAAAAAAGGAACTTTTGAAACTATGCAGACTGTGAATTGTAACATAAGAGACAGAGAAGCATATTTGTATAGGTGAAGGATTGAAGGAAAGAGATAATGTGGTATTTTTGACATCTTGAAGAGATTTTTTCTTCCAGTAAATTGGTCTCTACATATTGTTGATTTGGTGCTTAGCTAAGGGGATTGGTGTCTCATGCAGGTTGATGCCTACAAACAATATAGTTGTAGGTTGGTTCCTATGGGAATTGTTGATTTGGTGCTCAGCTAAGGGGATTGGTGTCTCTTGTAGGTTAGTGCCTACAAACATTGTAACAATAGGCTGGTGCCTACATGATTTTATAAAAGAATTGTTTTTTGGTTTTCTCCCATTTAGGTTTCACGTTAAATATCAATGTACAATGGATTGTATGGTTGTATCTTTATCACTAAATTCCATAATAAGTAAAGTAATACATTGATAATTATTGTAAGAAAATAAAAGTAGCCTCATACTGATTTACCCCCCTACGAGTATAAGTAAGTGTGCCAACATGTTCTTCAATCAAACTAGCAACAGTGGAAGTTTTACCTTCCATGAAATATTTCAGATGCCTTTGTTGTTCAAGGATGGTGACCATATCCAATAAAGATGCATATGCTTTGATTATGGCCCATTGTTTCAATATATTGTACTTAGATGAAGAAGATAAGGTAGAAACCTATTCACTTTGAGTACCACTTGTAATATGAGAATTAGTTTGCTAAGAGGATGAACTAGGAGAAAACATATTCTTTGGAGGACCTCCCTTGCCCTTGTTTTAATAAGATTTGTTTCTAGTGTCAACCATCATGACATCCTCTTCTCGAGCCCAATCTAAGGTAGAAAGTGTTGTATCAGTTATTTCTCCAAATATTTTCTCTCTTGCACTCTTCTTAATTGATCCAGTTGGCTATTGGTGGCCACCCACCTATTCCAACTGGCTCCTCTTGTTCGTTTTTAATTCAACATGTTCTTTTGTACTTCTTTGTAATTATAGGTTATACACTTTTGGGGCTGCCTGAAGACCTAGACATATTCTAGGTGGATATTGGTGGCCTCTCACCTAATCCAACTGGCTTATTATGTATGTTTTCATGTCATCACATCTTGTTGTACTTCCAAGGCCATTTTGGAGGCCTAAAACATGTTTTTTTTGGCTCGCCACAATCAAATTGTTGAAAAAGTTAGAGTTTTATGGAAGAATGTATAGTTCTCTTAAATACCTTTCCAGCAGGCTATAACACGCCTAAAACAGAGGTCATATGCAAAATTTGTGACCCCGGGAAGTTGAGGTACCAACTTACCCATAGGGGCCCACATGACTTTTGACGTTTCACCTCCTAGGGTTAGGTTTTTGGATGTCTATGGTTTTGTAATTCATGAGTAATATAAAAAGGGCCTCTAGATCCTCATTGTAATTTATTCTACTCAGAAGGATACATTTAGTAGCCACATCTCTTCTCAGAGATAGCTACCACCATTCGAGCAAGTGTTTTAGTTCTACAATTTTACAGTTTTATAGTTTCATCCTATTTCATTATTCAATAGAAGATATTGTTCACTAGATATCTATGTTATTATTCATATATATGTGTTTATTGTATTCATTATGTTAATTATTTCATTTCGCTCTTAAATCTGGATCAATGGTATCAGAGCGGTATGCTCTTCATTTTTTTTTTCTTCGTGCATGTCCCCGACAAGATCTGGTTACAAGAAGTTGGGACTCTAACCAATCGATCCATTGCAAGATCATCCATGCCGAGCCTGACAAAAACCCATGGGGGATGAAAATAAAGATGATGGAGCATGAGATCCTATTAAAATGTTGCTTGAGAAATCCCTCATGAGATAAAGGAATAAAATGATGAACAACTTCGCACAGATCCTTCAACAACTTCCCACAGGAGAAGCATATTCATCAAGCGGCCATTCAACCCCCTTCAAGGTACGAGTAAATTTTGATATTCCATTATTTGAAGGGATGATAGATGTGAATGTTGTATATAAATGGTTGAATCTGATCGAAGGGTATTTTTCGGTCCACAATTTTTTCAATAGGGAAAAGATCACTTTTGCACTCCTCAAGGTCGTTCCCCATGTTAAATACTGGTGGGATACTTATTCTAAGCAAAGGGTCGTAGGGGAATATGCAATAGTTGTGGTGGCCCCTACATGGGATTCCTTCTGGGACACCATTAAATAACAATACTACCCCGTTGGAAGCTACGAGGACTAGTACACTAGATGGACCACCCTATGTCAAGAAAGGGACCAAACAATACCAGATTTCACCAATATTTTTCATACCCTGTGCACCAAATTGGGTATCAAAGACTCTGAGCGTCATCTGGTGCTCAAATACTGTGGTTGTTTGCATAGATACATTCAAACAAAAATGTATTTTCTATACATCACCTCATTAGGAATGACTTATAGATACGCGGTCAAGATCGAGCAAAAATTTAAGTAGAAAAGGCGATATTTTGGATCTTCAAACCCCTCACAACCGAAGTAGGGAAAAGGTGGACCCAACCCACACAACAAGGGACCAAGTCGATATGGCCACCCTCAAGACAACCATTACAAGCCAAAACACAAGAAGGGCAATGAGAAGACAAATAAGGCCACGGGAAAATGGTGTGAGTACCATAAAATTCCTTGGCACAACACCGAAGAATTTTGCTCCAAGAAGTCACTCATGGATGAACTGAAGCCTTTCGAGTCAGAGGCCGATTCTGATTCTGAATCAAATCCCGAAGGAGGGAAGCATATTATCGATGTTGAACCCAGTGCCACTGTCACTACCACCAAAGTCTGACCAAGCGAACCAAAAGAACTAGAGGAAGAGGAATGCCTCTTTCACTCGCAGATGTGGGTAAAGGGGGCTCCACTTCATTTCATTGTCGATAGTGAGATTCATAANCTCCAAGAAGTCACTCATGGATGAACTGAAGCCTTTCGAGTCAGAGGCCGATTCTGATTCTGAATCAAATCCCGAAGGAGGGAAGCATATTATCGATGTTGAACCCAGTGCCACTGTCACTACCACCAAAGTCTGACCAAGCGAACCAAAAGAACTAGAGGAAGGGGAATGCCTCTTTCACTCGCAGATGTGGGTAAAGGGGGCTCCACTTCATTTCATTGTCGATAGTGAGATTCATAAGAACCCAATTTCAGAAAATTTCATCAAGAGGCTAGACCTACCAATGACACCGCACCTGCAACCTTACACCATCGAATTGATTCGCCAAGGAAGAGATCTTTGTGTCAGCCAACAATGTTGTCTTCCCTATGAAATCAAGCCTTTCAAAGATGAGGTATTGTGTGATATTTCTCCCCTTAAATTTTTTGATGTTCTCTTAGGACAACCATATTTGTGGAAGTGTCATGATGTGTATGATTCTAGACCCCGCAGTGTTATTACTACTTTGGGTAGACAATTGTACATGATACTAGAGGTAGCGTCACCTATTGTTATTTATTTAATCTTTGTTAAGAAATGTAGTAAGGTCATATCGTAGACCAGGAAGTTCATCTTCTTTGTGATCTGTGATCACAGTAAGAAGAAGGTCGCTGCCACATTCGTGGCCTCTACAAATAGCCTCTCTTTGCAACAAAATCAAGTGGACAGGATCGTGGAATAATATAGAGACATGTTCTCCTCACCTACAGGGGTACCGACACGCTGCCAAGTCAAGCATCCAATTTATATGAACCCGGATGCACCTCTGCTTAATGGACCAGTCTATCGTCACTCGATGATGGAAAATGACGAAATCAGGTGAAAAATCCAAGAGTTTCTTCAAAAGGGGCACATCAAACCCATCTCCTCCACTTGTGGTAGCTAGATTGTACTAATGCAGAAGAAGGAMGGGACGTGGCAACTCTGCATTGATTACAAAGCCTTAAACAAAATCATAGTCAGGAACTAGTACCCCATTCCCAGGATTGATGACCTTCTTGACCAACTCAAGGGGGAAAATTTCTTCATCAAGATTGACCTAAAGTCTGGCTACCACTAGGTTCCCATCAAACCAATTGATGTATGGAAGACAACCTTCAAATATAAAGAAGGTCTCTTAGAATGGATAGTCATGTCCTTTGGCTTAACAAATGCACCAACCACTTTCATGAGGTTGATGGATGATGTATTGAGACCATTCACCAAATCCTTTGTGGTTGTATATTTGGATGACATCCTCATCTTGAGTAGAATGTGGGAGGAGAACATGCGACATATTTAGCAGGTTTTGAGAACTCTGCGACATCACAAGCTATATGCCAACTTGGAAAAATGCTCTTTTGGCATGAACAAGGTCTAATACTTGGGCTAGATTGTTGATGATAATGGGGGACATGTTGATCTAGATAATATCCAATTCCTCTGTGACTGGCCATCCCTGACCACACTGACCGAGCTTCGGATCTTATTGGGACTAGCCAAATTCTACCGACAGTTCGTGTTGGGATTTTCCCATATTGCATGGGCCCTCAGCCAGGTGACCAAGGGTGGTGGTAAGGCCAAGTTCGTGTGGGGGAAGGAACAACAATGAGAATTCGATGATATGAAGCATTGCTTGTGATCATCTCTAGTACTCTCCTTGTTCGATCTGCAACAATTGTTTGAGATTGAGACTAATGCATTTAACTATGTTGTGGGTGCAATTCTCACTCAACATGGTCATCCGGTGGCATACCATAGTGATAAACTCTTAGATATTGTATATAAATACCCCACCTATTACAAGGAAATGTATTCCATTGTACAATCATGTCGTCAATGGAAACATTACATTATGGGAAAAGAGATGATCATACATATTGATCACAAGCCTCTGTAGTTCATACAGACATAGGGGAAATTGCAGAACGACCGCCATTAGAAGTGGTCCACCTACCTACAACAGTTCCATCTCAACATCAAGTATAATACAGGTATCTCAAATCGTGTCGTTGACTGCCTCAGTAGGCCTCATGTGGTTTCACTCACCACTATGCTCCATTCCTGTGGACATGAAGCATCTGAGTGGCCCCAACTTTATCAACAAGATCCAGACTATGCCACCACCTATCAACTCCTAGGTACAAGCGCGACTGTCACCAATTTTCACATGCAGGACAAACTCTTATGCCACCTGGGTCATCTATGTGTTCCTACAAGAGAGCATGCAAATCTAATTTGGGAATCCCACTATAGTTAGGTGGCAGGAGATCTTGGCATGGAGAAAATTGTGGTTGTTCTTCAGAAACATTTTTATTGGCCAAAACTTCGAGAGGACGTCATCAAGTATATCATATATTTCACTACATGTGCCATTTCCAAGCCATCCATCAAGAAGCAAGGCTTATACACCCCTCTTCATATTCTCGAGAAGCCTTGGGAATCCATGTCAATGGATTACATGTCTGGCATGTCATCCACAAAGCAAGGAAATGACTGTGTATTTGTGGTTGTTGATTGGTTTTCAAAGATGGCCATCCTCACATCCTACAAGAAGAATATCAGAGTGGAAGATAGTGCCAAGATCTTCTTCGAACGAGTGTGGATCAACTTTGGGATGCCACAGACCATCATCTCCGACCAGGATAGAAGGTTCCTCAACACATTTTTGTCGAGTCTCTGGTCATTGTTGGACACCAAGCTCACAAAATACACTTCTTTCCACCCCCAAACCGACGGCCAAACATAGGTCGTCAATCAGATGATTGTGCACATCCTGCACATGTACAATTATAAGAATCCATGTACATGGGACGAGAGTCTCTTCTATGTCCAAAATAGTTACAACAGGGATCTCCATAGCTCCACTGACCATATCCCATTTCAGGTGGGTCTGGGATTCCAACCCTTGGGACCCATTGATGTTTCACTTCCTCTTTCCACCACACAGAAAAAATCTTCCCATTATTCATATTCATTGAGTGGATTCAACACATCCACTAACAGGTCTAGGATATTTTTCAGAAATCCAATGCTAAGTACAAGAAGTGCCATGATCAACACAGGGTACCACACCAGTTTTAGGTTGGTGACAAAGTCTGGTTACATTTGCAGAAGGAGTGTCTCAAAGGTCCCCATCGGAAGCTCCTCCCACTTTTCTATGGGACTTACACTATCACCAAGGTTGTGGGTAGCAATGATTTTGAGCTCAGCACTCCACCCTTCCTTGGCCTGCACCCAATTTTCAATGTGGACCTCCTTCGACCATATTTTCCACCATTATTGGACGCCTCAGAGACCATATAACAACCGAAACCCACATAACTCAACCCCTGCTGCATGGAACAAGCATCCTCTGATTAGATAGTGTACACACAGGTCAAGGGACCTAACCAGCAGAGGATCCAACTTTATCGGGTTTTCAAGGCAGGTCAACTTCTACACTAAGGAAAGTGGCTTACCCGAGGCCAAATCTAGCAGAAGTTTCCTCACCTAATGGGGGAACTCAATGCAATGGATACCATTTATTCCTAAGGGGGGAGGATTGATCTAGTTGGCTATTGGTGGCCACCCACCTATTCCAAATGGCTCCTCTTGTATGTTTTTAGTTCATCACGTTCTTCTGTACTTCTTTGTAATTACGGGCTCTACACTTCTGGGGCTATATGAATCCCTACACATCTTCCAGATGGATATTGGTGGCCTCTCGCCTAATCCAACTAGATTATTTTGTATCTTTTCATGTCAGTACATCTTGTTGTACTTATAGGGCTGTTTTGGAGGCCTAAATAGTGTTTTTTTTAATCTCCACAGTCAAACTACAAGCGGAGTCAGATTTTGATGGTGGAATGTGTAGTTCTCTAAAATACCTTTCCAATGGGCTATAACGCTCCTAAAACAGAAATCGTATGCAAAAGTTACGATCTTGGGAAGTTGAGGTACCAACTTACCCATAGGGGCCCACGTGACTTTTGACGTTTCACCTCTTAGGGTTAGGTTTTTGGATGTCTAGGGTTTTGGAATTCATGAGTAATATCAAAATGGCCTCTAGAGCCTCAATTTAATTCATTCTTCTCAAACAAATGCGCGTAGCAGCCACATCTCTTCTTAGAGATAGCTACCACCATTCGAGCAAGTGTTTAAGTTATGCAATTTTAGAGTTTCAGCCTATTTCATTATTCAATAGAAGATATTGTTCACTGGATATATTTGTTATTCTTCATATCTGTATGTTTATTGTATTCAGTCTTTTAATCATTCCATTCCGCTCCTAAATCCGGATCATTAATCTCACAAGTATTTTCATCGTTATTCTCTTTACAAAAATTATGCCAGGTTCTTGAAAGGATGACCTTAGGATGAAAATTATTAGTCTAGTTCCCAAAGATAGCCTGGGTAGAGGTTTCAGCTAGATCATAGGTGGCATTCACCTCTTTTATTTTGAAATAAATCATTTGATTACTCATATCTTGAACCAATATTTGTAATATAGTCGACATGTCAATTTGTTTGACAAAGTCTTCAACATGAAGTCTCGTTCTTTCCAACTACTCCTCAAACTAAATGTTTGTAATGAAGATCCCATACTATTAGAATTCTTTTCTTCTATCCTATGATGATAGGTAGAAGGTAAGGTGTTATAATAGTGCATTAATGCATCTTGATTGTGAGGTCTAATGATTTTTGGAATCTGATTGTATAATTTAGTGAAACATAAGTTAAAATATTTAATCGTTTCACCTTGATTATAGACAACATTTTTACAATATCTCAACAAATATATTGGACTTTGAGGTTGTCCATAGGTTGATTTGAACCAATACGATAATCCAACACAAGTTTTAAAAATCTTGGGTCGTAATTTAAAGAAATTAGTCGCAACCTTGCCTTCCAAAGAATTGAAAAAAATTCCATACATGTATTAGTTTCATTTGCTCCAATATTACAACATGCATTTGAAAAAGAAAAATTATGTTAATTTATTGAAATAGTGGCATTAAAAATAAATTTAGGAATACAATCTTTGAATTTTGGAAGGGATGTAGTGGTTGGAGCTAAATCTAGAGGAGAAGACACATGCCATGGAGTAGTGTTTGCATCTTCCTCAAATTTAAACAAATCGTATTGTTTGATAACTTTATCTGGATTTTTAGTTGACTAGATAATATTATAATGACTATACATACTTATTCTTAGAGATGGAGTTGAATCTTATGAAGAGGTAGGTCCACTTGTACCACTAGAACCACCAGAAGAATTCATTGTAGTTTTCCTGGGAGGGAAAGATATTGAAACACTTGTTATCTCATATTCAGAATCTGAAAAATATATTCTAAGCCTTAGCTAAAGATTCTCTAAGACTTCATATTTCCTTCCTATTTCAAGGAAAGGAATGAATTCAGGAGGTTGGCCTTTTATTTGTCTTAACAGATGAGGTTGGGTGGTCATAATAAAACACTATTGAGGAGGATTATTTCGAGCTTTCCTTTGAAGGGATTCTCTTTTTTATTGGATTTCAATATCGTGGGCTATAGTATCCTAAGATCATTCAAGTTCTTCACGAGTACAAGTAATTTATAGAATAAAATAAAAAAGAAACGATGCAATACTTCTTTGGTTAGGAAAACTAAAGTTAGGTTGTTGTGGGACAGGCAAAGTCATGAATCAAAATAATATAAGAAATAAAATAAAGAAAATAACTAGAGAGTAAAAAGATACTCCCTAGTATGGTTGCCAAATAAATGTTGAGGTGGGGAATGTATATATCTTTACTCAAGAATTTCCGAATCTCACTAGGCTAGGTGAGATAGGCGGGATTATCACCATGGGCTTATAGATCATTCAAAAATATCAATCATCCCTCAAGAAATAAGTTCTTGGGCCTAATGTTATTATGAAATTTATATGCTTTGTTGTAAAATAGAATTTAAAATTAGAAAAAGTGTTTGTAAATGAAGTTTATGATAGTTGAATAAATAAATACAAGATAACATCCATCTAAAAACTTAGTACACAAAAAGTCTCAAATTGAGAGGAAATTAAAAAATGATTTTATTGATATCTTTTTTTAGTTACAACCAAGTTTCTCTTTACAAACCCATGTGAGGGTTTGGACCATAATTAGACTTAGAAGTCTAAGATATAATTTTAAATCATACATGGACAATTAGTGTCTCAAAGAAAAAGACTAAGACTGGAAATAAACTAGATCAATCCAAGCTACAAGTGTATCATAGTATTGATTATTAAAAATAACATCAATAAACACTGAAACTAAATTCAGAACTTCTAATTAAAACTAAGCAGACTATCAAGATGAATGAATGACTTTTGGAGTGTGTCAAAATTATATTCTTTCTGGTCCTTTATTTTGTCACCTTTAGAGTAACCCTGCTATCAACAAGATAACTTATCTATGAAGAAACTTAGAAATAAATGAATAAACAAGTATTCTCACTTGAGGCAAGAGTAGACCTTATCAGAAGTATCTCTCTCTATGTTCTCATGTCCTTCTCTGTCCTTCCCATCTTCCTTTTATTCTTCAAAAAGTAGTTCAAGTGGTTCAACTACCTTTCGCTATAAAGTTAAATAACTTTAGTTAAGATAGGACAACTTTATTTATAATAAGGGTAAATAATAATAAATAATAATTAATAGGTGGGGCCCCTATATGTCTTTATTTCTTCATTTTCAACATTCCCTTGTTTCTCCACATTTTACTCAAAATCCATGCACATATCAGCATCAAAATAAATATCAAAAACAACCAATGTACTCATGCCACATCATCAAAAACACTTGTGTCTCCTGAAACATCATAAAGACAAGATATAAGCGTTTTTCAAAATAAAATAATATCGTGTCTATTGTCCCAAAAATATGCCTCAAATGTCAAAGTGACAGTGCCATCATATCATAAAATAAAATTAGAAATAATTTTTTATGTTTGAAGTAGACTTTCTTTGTCTACTTCCTTCTGAAAGTGAATCCTTGTGCTTAAGTAAATCTACATCAACATATTTATTTTCCTTAAATTTTGACATTTCAAGGTGCATGCCATCAAATGTTATTTTTCTTATATTATCTTCAAGTTTGTAGGGAGAGTCTTGATTTCATAAGAAGAGGTCTTGGATGAATCAAAGCTTACATAAATGGCAGGTTGTTTTCTTTTATCTGTATGGTGTTCAAGATTCAATGCTTTATAATTCTTAGGGACCTAGATAGATTTTTCATGAGAGGATGTAGAAGCAACAATATGAAAAGGCTGTAAAGGAGGAGGAGTTGGCAATGATACATTAGGCCAGTGGACTATACTAAAGGGCATATTTGCAGGTACATTTTACCAACCATCATTGTTTGGTGTCATATGAGGTGGCTCAAGAAAGTTGGCTATGCTAGGATTTGGCTGCAAAGGAGGAACAACGGGTGCCTAAGGTGGCTATAAAGTAGGGTGGCCAGGGAATAATTTCTGGAAAGTGGTATAAGATGAGGGGCAGTGCCCTGTTTACAAAAAAAAAACTTTGAATCTGTATATAAGAACTTCCATCTTTTTCTTATTCAACAATTTGATATTGTACTAATATATTTAACCATCATGTTTTACATGTAGATCCAACTATCAAAATTCATGATCGTTTTGGATTCATTATAAGATATGAACCAAAATAATCAAATAACTAGAGTATGAGTTGAAGTAAGTAAGCAAGCTTAAGAGAAATGCAACTTAATCTATCTCGGTTATACCAATAAGGATTTATAGAAAGATATTGTGAACAATGAGAATGCCCATACTCAAATTAATATATCCAATAATGTGTATAGTGTTGTAGAATACCATATATTCCAAATTCAAGTACTTTTATTTTAAAACATTGTCAACAAAGAACAAATTCTATCATTTATTTCAAACTAAATATGATAGGCTTGAGCATAACCGTTCGAAACCAAATAACAAGGCAACCAAACAATATACCACTCCTTTAAGAATAGATTTTATTAACCAAGACTCAAACCCAAGTCTCATCATTCTTGACTAAAATCACTGCTTGGTTTTGTAAGTAATAAGAGAAAAAACAGTTCATATAAAATCTTGAATACAATCCAAAACAATTACCATTAAAATATTTCCACGAGTTCGAAACTAATATGACCAGGCAATGATATAATATTCCTCAAAATTCTCCAACTCAAATTTGAACTCGAAAACCCCATCTTGGCAACAACAAAACCATTGCTTGGCTATGAAACAACACCTATTGACTCTTAATCTCAATTCAAAACCAATAGTCATGAGTTTGAAACTTGACTTAGTCTTAATAAAAAATAAAAATTGATAATAATGTTGGTTGTGTAAGCAATGAAAGAGAAAACTACTTATAATCAATAATATGGGTACGGGTTCGAAACCAAAATAACCAAAATCAACCAAGAACCTTTGTTGGTCACATAACCAAAGAAAAATATCATATACAATTTTTTATACTCATTCAAACGCCCATTAAGGTCATGGGTTCAAAACCCATTTTTGACTCAGTAAAGGCAAATCCTTTTAATTATGGTTGTAAACTTTTGCACGATTGTAAACTTATCCATTCAAGAATAGACCAAGGTTGTGTGTATATTTATACACATTTAAAAGTTCAAACTCTAAACTCAAACAATGCAAGACCCACATCCAATATGACCAGTGTGTCACGAAACCATGCTCTTCTCAATAAAATAAAGGATTTTTGAAGGTTGGTATGTGAGACAGTAAAAAATATTACAAGAACTTGAACCCAGGTTGCAACTCATATTTTATATCAAATGGGTTTAGTTCCAACAACCATAACTGATAAATTTTCAAAGAAATGGAAAGTGAAATAATGCATGGAGAGAGGAAGACATTTGGTACAAAGTATTTCATTTTATTTTAAACAGAAACCTTGAACAATTATTCCATTAAGATTGAAAATCAAGGAGAGAGAGGGACACACTTAAATCCAGTCAAGAACCAGAGCCATTACTAAATTATTGCTTCACAAAACACATGCACAAGATGCTCAAAAACCTGAGGAGTACATACCTAGACTTGCAACCTTTTTTATACAAGGGTTGGGATGAAACGGTTGCTACAAATTCCAGTAGCGGGGCTTCCAAGCTATCTAGAGCTCTCTTTCTCTGCAGTCTCAACATAACCAAAATGACCAAAACCCAAAGAAAATAAGGTGTTAAATCGTGAGGGTATGAGATTAATTTCCCACATACTTGCGAATTGAATGCATGGAAACCCATCACGTCTACCTCCAAACCAAAACTCATATGTGCATGCCAACTCAAAACTTCAACAATTCACATGAGATTTTAACACATTCACCATATATCGCATGCCAAATAAACCAATCGCAGGGTCGATACCATATGCCATGTGTTGGCCCTTGACCAAGTTTTGAGGAAATATGTGTGATGTTTGACCACTTTTGGGACTTCGACGGGCTGGTTGAAGATGGAGCGCCCAGGCGGAGTAGAGATTGTGGGATCACACTCATTTGCAAGCTTGTGGACCCAACAAAGGGTTTACTAGGGTTTATGTAACGAGTTATGGGATGTAGACCCATGGGTTTATCCATGTTTAGGCCTTTTTGTAAATGTATAAATAAGAAGTAGCTATGCGTTGTAAGTAGTAGTGGTAGCTATGTGCACAGTATGTTTGGCTTAGTGCAAGAGATTGGAAGTTGATTTGTGCAATCTGGCTTTGTGCTATTAAGGAGTTGGCTCTGTTCCTTGACCTGATTTTGGGGAAGGTGGATCTAGTGTGTTGTGCGCAGATCACCTGTACACTACGGAGTTTGGATCTATGGATTTGTGCACAGGAGAAGATGAATGTAAGAAGACTGAAGAGTAATAAAGAAGAAGAAGAAGTTGGTGGACGTAGCCCCACACTGAGGTGAACCACGTATATCCTGTGTCTTGATGTGCTTTGTGCGATGTTGTTTATATGGTTATTTGCTTAGTGTTGTTTTTGTTATGTATAATGAATGCATCTAATGTTGTAGCTTAGTGCTTAATGGTGTAAATGAATGCAATATCTGAACTAATGCTATGTGCTAAGAGGTTTTAAGGGCTTGATCTTGATTGTTACTGCGATGATCTGTAATAAGGGTCTTATCTGCGATGTGAATGAGATTCAAGAACTAATGCATATTGTTGTTTAAGTGCTCTGTTAAGTATCGTAATCACATATCTATGTCCCAGCTTGGTTGTAGACACCTGAGTCCTGCAAATCGACTGTCTCTACCTTAGGTGAGACTTCATCTGCTTCGCAGGTGTTGTCGAAAGGGCCGGTAATTAGGGTTTTGTTGGTGCATTGTTGAAGTGTTGAACCCTGGGTATGCCCCTATGCCAACACCATGTTAGCTCATAACCATGCGCTAAAACTCCTTTTGTTCATTTTCAACAGCCTTTTCACTTCACTATTATAACTAATCAAGTTAGAACATTTATTAATGTGAATAGACTAGAATCTATTTTGTTTGCATATGCCATATGTAATATGAAATGTCAAAAAAAACAAGATTTATATCATTCAAAACATGTGTTATGCAACATATATTATGTGCCACTTCACCACATTGTATATCAAACTAAAAGTTTCAAACATTTTTCCCATAGGTTTAATACCTATAACATTTCCACTTAAACATAACCTTTTGCTTATCACCATTGTTTCAACAAGGAACCAATATAAACTTGTAAAGTTAATCCATTTATATGATATAGCCTTTGTGCAAACTATGACTTTATAACAAGGTCTTTATTGTTATGAGGAAAATCTCTCTATGGCATGGGATAAACCACAACAAACGGAATGACTGCGAAAATCAACTCTATCTCAAGTTTGCTATATAAATGAAAATGCTAACAAGATAAGATCAAGATTCTAGCTCTTTTGGACATTCGATGAAGACCACCGTTGACCATGCAACTCAAAGCTTTATACCTACAACTTGTCCTCAACAACTAAGATACGCAAGAATATGGTGATAATTTATAATGTTAGCACATAAAATAGCATAATCCATCAACATACATAACAAATACGCCAATGGAATAATAATTCAAATATTTGCAAGATATCAATTGGACGAGAAAAGAGTATTTCTATTAAAATAATCAACAGAATTGTATAGGTGACAAACTTTTGTGTTGGTACGTCTCGGAACCGAGAAACTAAGTCCCTTCCAGTTAGGCCTCCACCACTTCAATCCTCCACCAAAGGCAAGCTCGTATAAATGAGACAATGAGGTTGTCCATCAAAGAAGGAAGAGCTTAGGGGTTGAACAATGTGTTCAGACATTTAAGGATAAAGAGATGCAAACTCAATGTGAAGTGAAATTTCACTAGAGTATCTTTTCTCTCAAAAGTTGAATTCTCTCCTCTTCCATTGCTTGGATATGGCTCAATTTATAGCCTTCAAATGGAACTGAAGGGCCGAGTCGGAACGTTTCCAGTATATGGAAGGTCAAGGATCATGGATCTCATGATGTGACATGGAAACTCGACATAATTTTTAATTTTTAGCACCAAACCTGATGTGCACGAGATGTAGTGGTGAAACCTGTGTATACGCATGTTGTCTAACTGGTAGGGCTCGTATATGTGGAAAAATATGATTTTTTGGCTCTGGGAAGTACGAAAGGGGACTTCAAGTCTAAATAGGGAAATGGAAAGGCCATCCAAGAAAGTTGCATGGGGTGAGGGAAAAATTGTTATAACAGATGCCCCCTAATGTGTGAGGTCAGAGGAGTATCTGTGATGGCCGAAATACATTATAATTCCCAGAATTGGAGTAATGGATACTCAGCTGGAAGTGCTAGTTACTCCTACGAATATTACAATCCATAATGACTTTTTTCACATGGATGCCAATTTGAATTACACTGCAGATCCATGTGGAAATATACCAAATAGTTGTTCATGGCCATGAATAGGAAATACAAAGTAGACACATGCCATAGGCTATCATATTCATGAACAAGGCCCAGTGGAAACCAGTCTCAAAATCAATCTGAAGATATCTGTATACAATGGAGTACAATATGATCTTCCATGATTACTAAAGTCATATAGGTATTGGTCCAATGAAAGAAAGCAACATAATGGGAATGATTCTACTGTAAAATGATGCTCCATGTCTTCTACACTATCCACCAAAGGTAAAAGTCTACATTATGTGAATAGAGGAGTTGATGTCGAACACAATGAGACTTTGTTTGATTATCGGTCATTAAGGTATACCATTAACAAACACGAGACAACTTATTGATAATGAAAGTAGGTATCAAGGCACCGAGTACATTATTACAAGTGTGAATAAAGATTATGAGATCGAACACTTAAAGAATCCATCGATCAGGAGACATTGATGTATCCCCAACTGTCAATGGCAGGATAACCTGCCACTGATGTCTACAAGACTCTAGGTACTCATAGGACTCTAGTCCTCATTTCCAAAATAGATGAGTTGAATTTGATGGAAGGAGACCCATTGAAAGGAGAGCATTAAGGCATCTCTCATAATTCAGCATAAGGTACAAAGAAATAGCTTGATGATTTGGAGGAACTCGGACGAAGAGGATGTTCACAAACCAATGACCCTATGTGTCTTTCACATGCACCAGATGCAAGTAGTGCACAAAAAATACCCTATGAATTGAAGCCATTAAGGAAGACTATTGACATAGGTGAGGAAACCACCAATAAGACTAATGGCATCCAAGAAATTGCAAGAATCCCAATGTGTGAATATATTTCTTGCTATCAAACAGAAGGGAAACCCCCCAGTCAGTGACCAATGAGGAGATGTCAACTATTAGGTTCAAGGTTACCTACCCATACTGAAAGTAGGACCAGGGTGCATGGTAGGACTACAGCTTCATGTGAATATGAGATACATTGATGGTATGGTCGACATGCAAAGTCAAGAGTTCTGAGAAATGGACGACATAGACTTATAAACATCCTTTGAATAAGAGCATGAGATACATGGATAACTCAGGCATCATAGACTAGATGATGAAACTTCGTGATGCAGGAGGCATCAACAAACTCTCCATAGAGACTGAAAGAATAACTAGTCGGAGGAGTAAACTCTAAGTAATGAGATCAACTTCCTAAGGTCATACTAAACCCAAAATTTGGATGACAAGTGGACTCAAAAGTTTGTGCTATGTTCAAATGCGACACGATTGCTACTGATATAAGATAATATTCTTTTCCTTCTCGTCTTTTTTTCCTTTTTCATAGGAAAATAAATGCTATAATACAAGAGAGGAAATGAGTGTCGTGAGTAAGAAACTAGCTGCAAATAGTGGAACATACCTATGCTCAATGCAAGGAAGTTCATGTGAGGCATGGACACTCGGGGGAATTTTTCGTCTTAGGGTACAGGGTGTTAAGCTGCAAAGGATATAAACAAGTCTATGCTTGGCTAGTGATGCAAATTGCTTATGTAAGAGGATTATAACGAGAAAGCGGGAACCAACAATAGGCTCAATACTGCAAGCAAGATAATGGAATGCAATTACAACTTAACTTGAAAGAATGTCCTTTTTCATAGATTTAGTCCCCTAGGACCGAAAAAGTATAAAAAAATACCCATGAGAACTCTTCTAGCCAATATTGACTAGAGTGTTCCTTTTTCGAAATTAGTCTACTTGGTCCGAAAAAGGGTTAAAATTACACCAAATAGACGTCCTTTCAAATCCATTTAACGAGTGTGAAAGAAACAAGTTCACTCGGCAATCTTTTCATTTTCTTAGATAGTCGAAAAATAGCTTAACTAAGACTCGAGGATGTTTTTCTAGGCAACATATTATGGGGGAGGCAAAGGATCACATACAGGACTTATGTCAAAATCCCGCAACTCACTGGTAGTTGACAAAATCTTGGGAGAACCCAAATCTTTCCAAGCCGAGGAGGATAAAATTATTGCAAAGGATCCTTACAGAGAAGGAATTTGAGGCTCTACAAGATCATTCCAATCAAAGGAAACCATCCTAGGACTTGGAGGGAGCGTACATGGAGAGAGTGGAATGCTCCCTTGTTCAGAAGGTATATAACTAGAAATGTTAAGGACATGGTCGAAAGACGCATCATCCCCCAAAAGAAGAGTGGGATTGACTGAAGAATGCATTGACAATGTCACTTACTTAGAATTGTCACTCTCCAAGAGAAGAGTGGGATCAACCGAAGATTTCATAGACATGACCACTTCTTCAATTGTTGGTTGAATAGGATGTGAGACAACAAGGTCAAGAGATGCACCACTCCCCGAAATAGCAGTGGTGTCAACCAAAGATTGCATCGACATGACTATTGTATCAACCAAAGAAGGTTGGAAAACTAAATATGACTCAGAAGTAGAAGGGGCACTAGATAAGGACCATGCTCCTCGTACCACCGCAATAGCAGGGCACAAATGAGTAAGGTGATCTCCTTTGCAAAGCCTACAAAGGAAATTGGGCTTACAACCTATACATCGAGAATTATCAATCGTATGAATGCCCCTAGCATGACTTGCAGTGGATGGTGACATGCTCCCAACATGACTTGCAGAGGCTAGTAGAAGATCTCCAACATGACTTGCATAGGTTGGTAATGAATGCCCAACATAACTAGAAGAGGTTGGTGATGAATGTGTAGTATGACTACCTGTGACTAGAGTCGTTCTTCCAACATGACATGTAGCGGCTGGTTGCTGGTCTTCAACATGACTTGTAGAGGTTGTTGACCTTTCTCCAACATGAATAACAAAGGTTGGTGATATAATTCTATTATGACTTGCAGTGATTGGACTTGTGTTTCCAGCATGAATTGCATGGATACCAAGGTCCCGGGAAAGAATGATTTTGAGAGATTGCGGGCCAAGAAGGGTTCTGGTATACATCATGGCCCTGTTCGGCAGGATGGTATCCTCCAAACTGATTCATAAAGGGTTGTAAGGGAATCATCACCGAGGAAGTCGCTTGCAAAGAGAAAACGACATGACAAGGGTTACTCAGGTGAGGATATATGTTGCCCCCAGATGAAGGAACTTTGTGAAGGGGGTTTCCCATACTATAAAACTAACTCCCTCCGGGTGTAATTCTGGAGGATAGAGGTGGATTTGTCATGACAAATTCATTTTTCGAAATCTACATGGAGGTAGAAGGGGGAAAGGATAGAATATAGGAAGTAGCTTGCCTGCCCAGTTGAGTACTCCCTCCAGGAGCATTGAGAATAGGATTAGACCCGAAAGAAAAAGGAGGTTTGCCTCCAACCATATGAGTCGTTTGGTGAATACGACCTCCACCAAATGAGAGAGGAGTATGTGGAGGGGCCATGCCCCCAAGTCCAAAACTAGGATTTGCATTAGTCATTGGAATGGAGGATGAAACACCAGAGGAGGTCATGTATGAAACATCTGTGTGCATGTATGAAACCTTCCATATATATATATATGTGTGTGTGTGTGTGTGTGTGTGTGTGTGTGTGTGGTTTATAAAACATGATTTTACCTCTCATAGCTTGTCTCTATTGCATGCATATCAAATTGTATAGTTTATATGTCTTGAATTCATGAGCACAAAAAAATATTCTAACTTCTATTGTACATGTAATCATAGGAATAAGGTAGATCATATATTTTGCACATTTCACAAGTATCATGTCACCAAAATTTCAAATAGTCAAGAGAACTTATTACCACTGACATGCACCAAACTAAAGTCCAACAAATCATATCATCATCTAATCATGACAAGAATCACACACACCATAACTTTGAGGCTTCATCATAATACCACTGATATGAAAATATAAGTGTGTTGAGGAACATGCTTGAAAATAATCATGTATGTATTTTCTTATAGGGGACCCCACCTATTAATATTATATCATAAATATAGAGATAGTCCCTGCAATTATTTGCAGGATTTTAATAATAGGTGATGAGATTTTGAGTCAAAATCAAGGTTGTCTTATGAACCCAAAAATAATCTCTTCTTCATATATATGCTCCAATGGTGGACTTGTGTGTATCCTTATCCTGGGCTCGAATATGACGAAAAAATTGCATAGCTTCCATAATATTTTTAGGGTGTTTAAGAAAATATCATGTTTAATGTCTTCTTTTAATCCACGCATGTAAGCTTCCATAATATTTTTAGGGTGTTTAAGAAAATCTCATGTTTAATGTCTTCTTTTAATCCACCCATGTAAGCTTCCAACAAATTTTCATCACTTATGTTATCCACTCTTTTGGACAATACCTAAAATTCTGAATTATAATTTTCAATATCACCTAAGTGCTTGATTCTTGTCAATTGAATGAAGTAGTCTTGTTCCAAAACTTTCCCATATTATGCTTCTAAGTCTCTTGTAATTAAATCCCAAGTATAATGATAAGAATGGGACTTCCTTTGAACTACCCATTGATACCATTGATATCGTTTTATATCAAAGTTCAAAGTTGTTACTGAACCATTTGCTTATCATCCTTAATATTATGTAGTTCAAAATATTTCTCTATTTGGTTCACCTAGGTAAATACCTCTATTCCATCAAATTTATTTAATTCAACCTTGGGAAGGTTCACTCCTTTTGGAGACCATCCATAAGTAACTCCACTATTGGACTTAAATCACCCTGGAAAATTCTTATTATTGGAAAGTTGTTAAACCTAAATACTACCTTTATTTGCATGAGTCCCTTGAGACACCTTATCAATGATAGGGAGCCTCTCATTCAAGTCTTCTATAATCCTCTGTTCCATTTGTTCCAACTTTCCATCCATCTTCTATTCCAATCATTCCATCCTTTTTTCCATTTATGTTTGAGTATTCATCAAATCAATCTTTTTCATTGAATTATCATTGAATTCATTGATTTGACTGTCCAATTTGGATAGTTGGTTTTGTATCTCCTCATTTTATTCATGAGACATGGAGGATCTTTCTAGAGGTTTAATTGGTGAAATAAATTTTGGATATTTCTTTGGAGCCATGGGAAAAAGTTACCAAGTCCTAAGGACAAGGGAGTTCCATTGTTATAGCTCTCTAATATATGTGTGAGGTCCAACAATAGTACTCATCCCAATATCTCAGGGCACTAACTAAGGAAGCTCAATTGTGCCCTTTGGAGTACTACTTGACTACCCATGTACTAGAGAGTGGTCTCCCCGAGTTCTATTCTTGACGCACTATATAAATAAGACTATCGAATCGCTTATCTAAGTTTGGTTTTAGATATAACTAGGGGAATTCCCATATACCCAAAGGTACATGGAAGTGATATTCCATCTACAAGTATTGTTTGATGTGGTACTACTCAAAGGGGTACTAGCAAGGGTTACAAGGGTTTCCAACCAGGTGAAACAATGTGGTTCCAACCACGTGAAACCATGTGTATTTCCTGCGTGTATTCTTTCCAAACTGCAGCGTTACCCATTGAACAATGGATCCTGTGTTATTTAAAGACATCGAAACACATCTCTAAAAAACAATTAAAATGATCTTGCTAACCCCAGAAAAATCTTATAACATCACCAGAAAATAACTTATGCAAAAAAACATAACTTCCACAAGCAATATATCATAAAATATAATGATTCAAAATCTAAACAGTTTTCCACATGTACTTCATTGTGTTAACTCAGTATTCTGGAAATTTCAGAGCCTAAAACTACACTAAAAAAAGTTACAATGAAAATTCCAAGATGACTATTTTAAAATTGATTTCAAGATTGGTCACAAACCTTGTCTTCCATGGACTATATATCTGAAAGTATAGTGAACCAGAACCTGAAATGTTGGCCACCTATACTATGACATCTATCCTTAGTCTCCACAAACTTTCACAATCTAAGACTTCCCATACAAAAATTTATATTGAAAATTCCAAAATGACTTGTTTAAAACTTATTTAGGATGAGTCATAAACCCTATCTTTCATAGGCTATATATACAAAATTATAATGAACCAGAAATTGAAATTCTTACCACCTATACCTTGATACTTAACCTCAATCTCCTAAAACTTTATTTTTCTAAAACTTCCTATAAAAAAAGTTATAGCTAAAATTCCAAGATCTCTTTATTGAAGGATAAAAAGCCTAGGATCATAGCTCTTAATACCAAATTTTATGAAATGGGTGCCTTGAACATGATAAAAAGTCTATGGATACAGTCCACTTTGAGGGGGAAACCTCATTTTATAATGAATCCAATTCCAAGACATGATATGATGATCCTAAGACTAGGTCTCATTGGTATATATATAGGAGGCAAAGGGTACAATTAAAATTAAAGGGTGTGATGAACGGTTCTAGCTGACCTACCAATATAAAAAAAAATAAACTAATAATGAATTATTATTAGGGCCTTAACATAGGTCCCAATGGCCTTAAAAATCAAGCATGAAGGATATGTTTTATTGGACTAGGGGAAGCTAGTGAATGCAACTTGTCTCTTAAAAGTTTGGTTCAAGATAAGACCACCAAGATAACTTTTGTCAAGGCAAGAGGGACAAAAGAAAAGGACATTTTGATTTAATAAAAGGACATAGAAAAAAGAGTGGAAAACATATTATTATTCCATCATGCTTGTACTAATCAACTTGAATGAGGGCAGCCAAGGGATGCTTTTTCCGTCCAAAATTGCACCCACACTTAGAGGACGAAGCAGACAAGTTGGAAAGCACAAGTAAAAACTAAAGAGGTATGGAAAGGCATCTCTAGTTTATTTTTGTTGTAAGAAGAAAAGCCACAAGGATGATGATTGTTTGCACTCTATTTTATGTTCCTTTGTGGTACAATAGGCCACCAAGTAACTATCTTCTAGAAGAAGCAAGTCATCATTGAAAGGAATAATACAAACAAGAAGAGAATGCCAAGTGGCCCATGTAGTAGCAGGAACTATTGCTAGCATTGCAAATTAACTAGGCATTGGGAATCCAAGTGTGGGAGGATTCATTCAGAACTACATCCTAGGAACCACATAGCTAAGGAAAACTCTTGGGGAGTTAAGTTTAAGGGCAAGGAAGATATGCTTTCACTTACATCCCTAGGAGCAACAAATTTCCATGGACCTATAGAAGTAGAAGATGTCAACTCCACCAATGAAATGGATAGTAGGGTTATACCAATATCAAAGGAAGTCTTTATTTAGCTCTTATCTTCAATATTTCAACAAAGATAAATATTTGAGTTGAATATTTTAGGGACCAAAATCCTGTGAATGAGGAGCTGTGATTTGAAATGGATCCTAATTAACTCCAAACTTTGTAAAAGGAAAAATATTGGAAAAGGTTTGAAGTCATTGATCCTTGAATACCAAAGGCCAAAAGCCAGAAGAAGGTGAAACAAATCACCTGATGATTGGTATTCCAGGGTAACATTATAATAAAAAATTCTTTCTTGATGCAAAACCAACCAAAGAGGGATGGGAAAAAATGAAGCTTTGGAAGAAAAAGGCAGTAGTAGAAATTATGAGGATTTGGAGTGAAGTAGCCTGCTTAAAAATCAGAGGATGAAGGGGATTATGAACCGATACATGAAGGGAAAAGAATGTATTTGATAAAAACAAATCTACAAAATGCTTCGAGTGAGTAAGAATACAGAAAAATTTATGTTGAGAGTGTATTGCTCCAATTGTAAATTATTGAGCATAAAATATAACCCATATTTGTTGGTTTTCCCATTTGGAGTTTTAGGGTAGTCTTTCTTGTCCAATGTGGTTTACTGTGTGATTGATTTGATTCAATCAATGGTTTCCTATATAGCATTTTCATTCCTATCAATTTGCTATTTTGATGAATGATAACTACATCTCTGAAATTAAATTTATGGTTCATTGTTAGAATATATATCGTTACAATGATCTTCAACTTATGGATTTGTTGGTCTTTGTTTAATTCCTTTAATCAGTTTATTAGTTCACTTGTAACAATGCTACTTCCCACCTATTTTTTATCATTGGCATATTGAATTAGTTAAAATGCTTAATAATACACATCTACAGTTATCCCTTGAATGGTTTATTTGTGTGCTCCACTCTTTGGAATGAGATATGGTTGTTGTGTTGTGATTCTCAAATGTGACAGCTGAAAAACACCAATGTGCATTGTTTGGCATTGTAACCTATAACCACACCCTTGCATTTGAGTTCTTTCCTATAACCATCCACTCATGTTCTTCTCATATGCTACATAATTTCTTGGGGCACATTCATATATGGTTGATTAACCACTTTAGGTATATACATGATTTCCCATAAGTATTGTGATTTCTTGTATAATGTGAATGGGAAAATGATTGCTGACATGAGTGCTATGTATGCACATTATAACAATACAGTATGCATTCATCTAGAATAAAAAAATTGCAAATGACTAACTACTAGGTTTGACATTTAGACCAACATAGATTTTATGTAATTTGTCTTGGAAATACTGGACCATCAAGTATAGAAGCTTTTAAATCGACTTAGTTGTGATTGCACATGTTAAATAACCCAGAGTGCACTTGAATTTGTATCTAGAACTGTTTTTGGTTTACATAGCAATAAAACTTAGCAAGGAATCAATATGAAAGAAAAGCCATTCTTTTATACATGCTAATGATTAGCAACAAAGAAGATTGAATCTGAGAGAGAGAGATGACCCCAAAAATGGTCAACTCTGAAAGGATTTCAAAGTATAGAAATTGAAGCTACCTACCAAATTTTTTATGAGCCTAATAATCCGTAATATCACCATGGTTAATGATAATTTAACCTAACCCATGCTAGGCACTATAAGGAATCCTCCTAGTGTGTACTATGGAAAATATATTTATATAGGTTTTTGATTGATTTTCCATTTATGTCCTTTTCATCTGCTAATAAATGGTGATCTATGGTTTTCTTTATAATGATGATGATGTGGTGACTATGGAAGTATTACATGCATGAGATTGAATTTGTGGTTTTTACAGTTTGTTGTAAACGATAACATGATTCAAATAGCACTATTATTATGGATGCATGTTGGTGGTCTACTTACTTCTGATCATAGTTATCCATAGATGTTTCATCCAAGGTTGAATTTCGTGGTGTATGTTTGTTTGGTATGGATTACATGGATCAACTTTTGATTTTATTTATATTTAGAGATAAATCACACATTGTCAAACTATAAGTAAATCAAAATCAAGTGTGAAAGGTGAAATTAAGTCCTAACTACAAGTGTCTTGTTGCTTGGCATCCTATTCCTACATATGCCTAAGCTACAAACAATAAAAAATATAGTGTATGGAATAAGGTCGAAACATTAGTTTTGACCATGACAAAACTTTGATGCATAAACACACCCAAACTTACATAGCATGTACATGGTATGAACATTAGAAATGAAAGTATATCATCTCACTGCCACCCTATGGAAAATGTTGGGATTTGATATGGTAAATTCTTGGTTTCTATGGATCCCCCTAACCATCTCATACCGAACCTTTGATGTTGAATTAATAGTGTTGGCACATGCATGTGATGCCTAGCACCCTTATCCCTTAGATCTAATTCAAAGGTCATGGTCGAGGGATGGTTCAACAATGCATTTTCCCTACCTTCTTTCATGCATTTGCACTTGCCATTTCAAGACTTTCTATCAAAGTTTATTTCTACAACTCCTTTGAAGTTGATCCTTTTTCATGTTGTTTCCTTTGTTATTTAGATCATACATTACCCACTTCAAATTTCTATTGGAAGGATTCAAAGCTTGGGATATGTCTTCAATGTTGGCTCTTATCCTTTAATTTTGAATGATTATTCTCTTCGTTGATAATCGAGCTCGGTGACATACCTTGAGCCCTTGCACAATGTGTTAATGAAAGAAAGTTGTTGGTAGTGTTTTTGGGTTTCAAGCCTAGAGATACAAGGAGAAAAGGAAATGTGAGAACCTAAACTGCGATGGAATGAAGGTAGGCCTCAACCCATTTGTTTCCTACAATGTTTGTAAGGCTTGTATGCCTAAGTAAATTTTGTAATGGGTGTTCTTTGTGCTTTCTAATTCTCCAAATCACAACTTGTTTTTCCCTTTTGATTGCAACCCACTATTCCCAAGTCTTATATGTTTCTTATTAAAGTCAACCCTGCATGTAGAGGCTAAACTTTGTTCGACCTCTTACATGCATTTGATCTTGAAGTATTTTGTTTATATATTTGCTATTGCTACTTTACAACTACTATAGTTTACCCTTGAATCCTTGAACCAAGGTCTGAACCATGTGTTATTTATAAGCATGATTTTCCTTCATTGGATTTCGAGTTGCAACCTCAGTCAAACCTCCATTTTGGCTATTGTGATTTAAGGGGAAACAAAAAGGTTAAAATCCCTTCCTTTTAATTTCTCCCCTGAGCATTTCACTTAGCTTTACCCGACCCCAATGAAAATAGTTTTGTATGGTTTGAATATATTTGCATTATCTTAATTCAATGGTTTGATACCCAACACTTTCATGGTATACATGTGATTCTAGTCACATGTTTTGAGTATTCTATCATGGCAAGATTTACCCTTGATGGTGTTAAATTCAAGCCATGACAGGTTCAATGGCGGATTGTCTATGTTGTCTAAATAGAGCCTAGGGTTTGATTGATAAGGAATATCTATCCATTCAGTGTTGTTATTGATTATATATCACAAACCCTAGCTTTATCCATTTGATATTGATGTTAGTTTTGTGCACAAAGCATTCTCTCAATTATTGGATTTTGCATAAGGGTTTAATATTATTCTTTTAAAACAATTATATTATGCATGGGATGTAGTACAATAGTGTTGAAGCATGCATAGTATTATGTTAATGCACATGCAACTGACTCCTTGTGTATATATACCTAAACAAAGATTGTTTAAGATATCACGGGTGTATGTAATAAGCTACAACCAAAGTGGTTGTCCCCTATAGTGACTTCTCAAAATTGTTGATTTACATGTTGTTCTAGAATTTGAATGCAATAATTTGTGTATAATGAAGGTTGTATAAGATAGTCCCCAAACTCTTTATGAGATATTACAGTGGGTTGAATTTGTGTGTTGGAATACATGCATGACTCAGATTTTAATGATAGCTCATGATTCAAAGTGAAGAAGCGCTAAATGTATATGGTCTATGATTGATCTTCAGCATGTCGATGGCATTATATGCTTGGTGAAATAAAAAATATCTTCAGCGTGTCTATGATGGATCTTCAACATGTCTCAGATTTGAATGCTTGGTGAAATAAAAAATATTTTAATGTTTTAAAGTTTGAAATGTAAGATGGATGACTTTAAGTCATAATTGTTGTGATTTTCTAATGAAAGGGAAAGTAATAAAAGGAGTAATAGTGAATAAAGGAGGTTTGGATTATATGTTTAATTACTTGCCAATAGATTTTTTTTCCATATTGTTTCTTTGTTGATACTTTTATGTCCATCCCCGATGACATACAGATACCCTTGGTGCCTGATCTTACGTATTGCATGCATTATGAAGGTATTAATTATGGTTAATTTGTTTTGTATCACTACTCATATTAATTATAATAATGGGCAATAAGAATAAATAAATTTTAATTATGGTTACTTGTCAGAAGAAAAGGAGAAACTTTCCTGGGTGTTAATACTAAAGAAATCCCACCTTTTGAGAATGGTGTGCCTAAATGGGCACTAATCTCTTTTCAAAATGGAATCAGATTATTATGAGCCTACTATGTGATGTTTCATTTTGGACAAAATGTATAATGGGATTCTATTTATTTTTTATCAATGCCTTAAGACCATGTGATATAGTTTGTTTGATGGATTAGGAGCCTACTATGTGATGTTTCATTTTGGAAAAAATGTATAATGAGATTTTATTTGTTTTTTATCCATGTCTGAAGGCTATGTGATATAGTTTGTTTGATGGATTAGCAGTAGAGTGTATTTGGAAAATCATGTAGCATAGTTTGATGGTCTCTTACTTATGTATTTATAATGTTGTTTTGATGAACCATAATGATACTATTTAGTTAAATTGTGTATGTGTCTATTTACTTGTTATGTATGTATACTATTGGTGTGAAATGGAATGATGAGCTATTAAATTTGAAATTATTTTTAGATGGATTTTAAAAGAGTTTATGCATCATCAAAATTATTTTCATGTGCACACTACTTGAGTTGATACTCATAGTTGACTTAGGACCTTAGTTTTCCTTAAGCCTTTATGACTTTTGAAATTCCTACTTCGTTAAATTTGAAATTAAAAACCCAAAAATTAATTTCTGGAGTAAATTTAAGAGGCAACAGTTATAGCTCTTCAGTTGCCTACCTACCTCTTATGAAAATAGAGGAGGGATACCTTAGCAAAGGGAGGAGAAAAGAGAGATCGTGTATAATTTTGTTCTACTATTATATTATATCTAAGTTCATTCTCTTGGTCCTTCAATAGCCTATAATCCTAAGCAATAGCAAGCAAGCTACAAACGGAGGCTCGACATTAGGGTGAAAGTGGAGGTGCTTCCCTCTAGAGGTAAATTCTATTTAGTTCTTTCGTGTATGCATTTATTTATTTGTGTGTGTGTATATATATATATATATATATATATATATGACTAACATTTTCATGATGGTAAACACTCTTCAAACAATCTAAGTGTGGAGTTATTAAAGGCTTCACATTGTTTGTGTTGGCATATTTATTATGGGCAGATAGAAGGCAGGGTATTTGTTTGTCATTGATGGCAAGCTCAACCCGACAATGACGAACAAGAGAAAGTGGCAAGACCAACAACGCAACGATGATCGCATGGCAAGATCAGAAGCGTAAACTCCAGGAGTTAAGGAAGCAACTCACGGCAGAAAATTGCGAAATGCGAAACCACGACTTAATCTCCATTTCAGAGTTTCAGATACCGGGAGTTGGAAGTGTCAAGGACACTCATGACAAGAATGATGAAATCGCGAAATGCAAAAGATCAAAGCATGTCAAAGACTCCATTTTGGAGTTTCACAGACCAGGAAATCAAAGATCAAAGGAACTTTAACCTTTGAAGTAGCGAACCTCGAAATCTCGAAACAAACACATCAACAAACCACGTCAGCTAAGGACACATGGCACAATCAAGCAATGACAAGTGTCAAGATGATTCAACATTTCAGGCACATGTAAGTCACGAATCAGAGTGACACGTGGCAACTATTCGGCACGTGTCAATCCACATGTGATGTCAGCAGGTTTACGTCACATCGGAACTTTCTATTTCAAGGTTTTTACATAGCAAGCAGAAACTCCACCATCATGAAGTCTCGAACTCCAAAATGTCGAAAGGGACTATTGTGAGTCTCGAAAACCTGAAAGGAAAAAATCTGAAATCCCGTCAACTGTCCATCTCAGTGGGTTATGTGAACCATCCGATCACTTCAGAGATTTTGTGATCATGAATTTTATAATGTTGGAGTCACGATGACTCAAAGGGAAAAACACCTTTTGGTGTAGGCTATGGTCACCGTAAGTGGTCATGTGAGAGGGAGGAGCTAGCACCAAGCTAAGCTCCTTTTCAACGATCGTAACATGAAGAGTCGAGACTCTTCACCACAGGAATGTCGAAATGCCGAAATGTGAAATGGCAAAATCAACGCGAGACCCTGTGCTTGTAATCCAACGGTGTTGGATACTTGGAAATCTGATCGAAGGGCTATTGTTGCTCTTCATGATTAATTGTTCAGTTACGATTCAATTAGCATAACTAAATCATGGTTCTTGGACGGTTGACATTTCAGTTGCTGAAGCGTTATTCTAAGGATTAGAGGGGTAACTGAAGGGGTTGTAGTGTATAAAATAAACATGAAGTGATTGTGGTTGGTTGGTCATTCTGAATGAAAAATGAGTTGAACTGTAAGAAAGGGAAAATTACAGTATGCATAGTGTGAGACCAACAGTATGCACAATGTGAAATAAAACTCAGAGATGAGTAACAAATGAGTAATAGACAGAAGCAAGAGCAGAATTGCAGAACAACTTGAAGCAAAGCAGAACTGCAGAACAGATAGAGGAAGAGAAGAATTGCAGAACAGTTAGAAGAAGACCAGATTTATAGAACAGAGAAGAAGTGGTAAGAATCGATTTATCTGTGTTGTTGGTTATTCAATCATTTATTTATAATCTGGGAGGTAGGGTGGTGCTAGGGAGGACTGTGGTCCTCTGATATTCGAGCTCGTGCTTGAATATTGGGAGTTGTAGCTTCCATCTAGTTGTGGCTAGAAAAAAGGGTGGCAGGGTGGTGCTTGGGAAAGCACAGAGTTTTCTATATGCAAGTTGGTGCTTGTATAAGTGGAAGGAAGTGCTTCTATCCAGTCGGTGTTGAAACACTCAGGGAGTTGGTGCTTCCTTCTAGTGGGTTCTAGAGAAACCAGATAGTTGGTGCTCTTAAACAAGTTGGTGCTTGTATAAGTGGAAGTAGGTGCTTCCATCCAGTTGGTGTTGGAACACTCAGGGAGTTAGTGCTTCCTTCTAGTCGGTGCTAAAGAAACTAGAGAGTTGGTGCTCTCAACGAGTTGGAGCTTGTAAAATAGAGGTAGTAGCCTCACTTTGAGTTGGTGCTCAAACATAGATGATGTACAGAACTTAAAAGATTGCCTATCATTTCGAAGAAGAAGAGGTTTTCTCCCTTTATGGGTTTCCTCGTGAAAATCTGTCTTTGTGTATATCTTATGTGTGATTGATGCTCAT
>JASDQU010101110.1:355243-366874 GCA_032191745.1 Picea mariana
TGGCATTAAATTGGTGTGAACAACACATGGTCTTGTAATCACCATGATTACCAGAAGCCATGTCAATTGTTGGAACTATTTGGGTTACTCTTGGCTAGACAAAAAACTTCAATTATAAATAAAAAAATTCTTTGGGAATACATGCATGTAACACCATGTTTTCCCCAGTTTGTAATTATGACTATGCTTAATATTTTTGTGAGGCGTAGCAAGGATATTGGAAACTTTACATGCAATGTAAATATGTTTTTATTTAATAAAGAAGGGCCAAACCACTAATCGAGTGTGGAGCACTAGTATTATCCATGATACCACGAGTGGAAACTAGTGAGTGGATTGGGGATTTCCTTGCCTACCCAAATTAGTAAACCTTCACCTAGAGAGCCTTAGTGCCAAAAATAATTTGAAGTACATAATTCTCCCCTTTCTATATCCCAAAAATCAATTAATGAGGAGGCACCCAGTGATTGAGCAATTAATACCACCTTTATGAAGGTACGGGGGAGAGGCTAGAATAACTAAAGAAATGCCAGCCCGAAGTATAGGATGTACCACCTCATTTTGTGGGTCAATCTTCGAAGGCTTTTGACGGAAGAGAAGATATTTATTTAGAGAAGGAAGGTACAATAACTATGCACGAGCTAGGTACGAGGTGGAAGAAGAAGAAGAGAGAATCAGAGAGAGAGAGAGAGAATTGTTGGATTCGACTAGAGAAGAACCCAAACATGACCTAAGGATAGAGGGATGTGAATTTGATACTTTTTAGGATAGGAATTTTCACTGAGAAGGGAGGGAACTAAGGGAATATAGCAGTTAATGGACTCCCTTGTGCAATTATAGCTAGTTGGGAAGGCATCTAAGAGATTTGTGTTGGCCATGGTCTTGGTGGGTAAAGGGATTTCTTGTTGTTTATTGTCAGTGAAGGAGAGTAACCTTGACACTAATCCTATAATTTCTTGAGAGAAATATGAGTTTCCCTGGTAGTACCATGGCTCGGCACAGGGGTGGCCTACTGTAGAAACTCTAAGTGCAACAGAGGCTATGGTTGGGTGGAAAAGTGATCACCCTTAGTCATTTTTCCTGGTCAGCAATTTATGAACATATAAGTGTTAGGAAAAATACTTCCACACTAAACCTAGTAGGAAAAGAGAAGACAGATTTAATCAAGAAATTAAATGACAAAGAAATCACACAGTACACAAAGATTTACCATGGAAACCTAAATGGGAAAACCAGAATTCCTTGAGCGTCTTTCTCTCTTGTTGTATTATTATTTCATAATAAAGAGTTACATGACTAAGCTTAGTCTACACCTAAGACAAAATCGTCATCATACTCTCTTGCATTTCACAAGAACAACCATGTAGTCAATTTGTCTTACATCTACATGCCGAACAACTTTATGCTAAATATTAGCATGAAGATCAAACAAAAACATCAACTTAATACAATTACAACTCACCTTATTTATAGGTTTTACAATAGTAAAAACCCAAAATCATGGCACCCAAAAAGGGTTAAAGATCAACGTAGATCATTGGCTACAAATCCCATGAATATCAATATTTTGTTACAGTCGGCTACCAGTCAACCTCGAGTCAGTCTTCAATCAATTGCCACTTGACCGCTTGAGACCTCTTTTAGATGACCTCTCGACTTATTTCAATCAATTTAATTTGAATTTCCTCGGTCGACCACCTCGACCTTCGAGTTTCACTGCAAAGAATATAACAACCCAACATTCTCCCACTTGTTGTCTTCTTTGCTAAACTAGGAGCTTCTTGAACTTTGTTCACAAACCCCAAGGATGAAATTCCCACTTCCTCTCTATACCAAGAGAACTTGACAACACTCATGGACTTGATCAAAGAGTTTACTATGTTTTTCAATGTGTCTAATTTCTCCAACAACACCTTGTTACTTTCCACCATGTCTCCCATGAAATGGTATTGTACATCAATATGCTTCATCTTGAAATGGTATGTTGGGTTATTTGCCATAAATATTGCACTTTTACTATCACAATTTGTCTTCATATCTCTCTACTCAAACTTGATCCCTAAACACAGTCTTTTCATCCATAGTTCTTATTTTCTTCCATGGGTAGCTGCCATGTATTCAACTTTTGTTGTCGAGAAGGCCATGACCGCATGTTTCTTACTCATCAATATAATTGCTTCGCCAAACATCTTGAACATATATCTAGTAATCGACCTTCGTCAATCCATATTTCCATCCCAATTGGCGTCAACAAAGTCATGTACATTTATTTCACTGACAAATTCAAGTTTTCCTTGGTATCATATAACATATTTGTTTGTGCCACATAAATACATGAAAACTCTCTTGACATTTGTCCAATGCTCTTTCCCAGGTGTCGACATGTATTTTCTCAGTACTCCACCGCTTGAGAAATGTTTGGTCAAGTGTAGACTGTTGGCGTTGGAAGTCACTCCTAGATTGCAACAGGAGCAGAGCCCAACGCCCATCAGTTTATGTCACGAATAAATTTAATGGGTGATCAAATGGGCAGAGACCCAAGAAGGTATTACTCTAACTCAGGGACCAGGCCTGGTATGTAAATAACAAAGGAGGTCTTGATCTAACTTCCGTCAGTGAGTTGATTGTAAAATGAGCAGGTGGAAGACTTGGTGAGATGAGTGAGCAAGACTGCCTCCGACATCAGGCCTTTCAACAACTTGGGGAAGAAAAAATCAGAATACAAGATCCTCTTGGTTCTGAGTTTCGGGGAACTGAAGGGTGACTTGACTAGATCCTCCAATTCCAAATCATTCAGCGTTGGGAAAATACAATAAATGATTAGAGACAATGCAACTATTACAATGATTCAACCTACATCATCCTATAACAGCGCAACTCGACTGGATCCTCCAATTCTGAGTTGTTCTAACACAGTGTAAACAAAGAGATGGAAAGATGCTGACATTCATAAGTCAAGAAGTCTCAAGTGCCAATACATAGCCAGAGCAACCAGTGCTTCGTTAAAACTTTACAATCGGGAGCCTAGCTCAACCATCGATGCTTACAAAAATAGAAAAACTGAGTACATATACTCAGAAAAATTCACCCAACAGAGGCGTGCTCGGACCTCCAAGGCATGGCGTCCCTTCAGTCAAACTCAGACGAAAATCCTTCATCAGATGCCACCTTAACTTAGCATGGCTCTTTGCAGGGGAGGTAGTTGAAACATTAAAGGCTAAAATAGCGTGTGCAGACTCCTCTGGTCAGACGAGAACTCGGCATGACTTCTTTTGAGAAACCCAGTGTACAGGACCATCTCAGGCAGACTGCCTGTCGGAACCTCCATGCTTTGCATTTAATGAGTGAGCCGAGGCTTCAACTAACTCCTTCCACCTTCATTTATTTTTAGCGAGGACTAAGGTCGAGGTCGAGCTAAACTGGTCTCTGAAGAATGCAGTGATCCCTTCTGCAGCTAAACCCGATGTTTTGTCTCTTTGCACAGTTCTTTCTATCGCCCCCAAGTGACCACGGACTATGACCCTATGCCTATCTTCAAAGGTGCTTTCGGCACTTCGCGTCTCGTGGCTGGGAGGAGGCTGCTTCTTATGCTTCAAATCTATGAAAGGTGAGGTGGAAACATAGCCTTATCACGTGCCACACATCCCTCTGGATGGACGGTTCTGATCATCTCGACAGTATTGTGGGCCCAGGTCCTGGACGCCTTCGACACTTCACGTCTCATGGCTGGGAGGAGGTTGCTCCTTGTGCTTCAAAGATATGAAAGGTGAGGTGGTGACATAGCCTTATCACGTGCCACGTGTCCCTCTGGATGGATGATCCTGATCATCTCGACAATATTGTGGGCCCGAGTCCTGGACACTTTCGGCACTTCGCATCTCGTGGCTCGGAGGAGGCTGCTCCTTGTGCTTCAAAGCTACGAAAGGTGAGGTGGAGACATAGCCTTATCATGCGCCGGGCATCCCTCTGGATGGACATTCCTGATCATCTCGACAATATTGTGGGCCCAGGTCCTAGACGCCTTCGGCACTTCGCGTCTCGCGGCTGGGAGGAGGCTGCTCCTTGTGCTTCAAAACTACGAAAGGTGAGGTGGCGACATAGCCTAATCGCGAGCCACGCATCCCTCTCAAGCACTAAAACTCGTGCAACCCCATGGCTCTGTCTTACCCAATGACTGACGATCTGCTCCATCGATCGATCCTCGCCGTTGAATACTGGAGCCGCTCGCCTGCTTTCATTTTCTGCCCAAAATGGATTTTTTTTGTGCTGCTTATTGCGCTCATGGCTGTGACCTTGGACTAGAACGCATTTGATGGGTTTTCAAACCCCATTTCTTCGCATTTTACATCAAGGGTCTGAAATTGGGGAAAAACACCCCACTTGCAAGAATTAGTGCTAACATTAGGCTCCATGGGGGATAGAGTCGTCCCTGTGATGCTCTAAGAACTCATTTTGCAGTTCCAGTGCCTGACTGTTGGGCTATGGAGTCAAGCTCAGAACACCCTGCTGGAAATACAAGCCGAAAAGTAAAAACAAAACAAGATAAACATGTATGCTCAAAGAGCTTATTTATGTACAATCCTAAACTAATAAAATCCTTTACATGGGGCTAGGTGAAAGCAAACTTCCACCATAGCCATTCAAGCAACTTCCTAAACAAAAGCTCCTTCCTTTTGTCGATGATTACAAACAGGTGGTGTAACCGTGACAGCAGAACGGTTACGCTCTTCAACTCCTTCTTATAGATTGAAGTCAAGACAAAAAGGGCGACTCAAAATTGTGAAGGAAATACAACTCCATGTATTCCTTCACAAGCTCATAGGACCAATGGCAAACTCCAAAAAATTGGCGACAGGCAGCCTCCTCTGCTACACAATTGTTCACGTGTGGCTGAATATCCCTAGTAAGCACCAGTGGGTGGACAACTAACGTAGGTTGACAATTCTCAGGTGTTGGCTTCTTGCTGACTGGCTCTGGACAAAAAGAAAAATGCTCCTCTGGCTCTCCTTCTCGGCTCTCCCAAGGGTCAGATTCATAATGGTCATAAACAGGACCCGTGGAAAAACTCTTCTCTTCCTTGTACTACTCAGCGTCTCCTGAAGGACTGGGACAACTAATTTCCTCATGATAATTTTCCTTAGTGAACAGAGGACAAGGCTCTGTGGTCTGTTCTTGGAAATCCAGCATATCAAGCTCAGAATCTGATTCGTAGTTGTCATACATCGACTGGCTGCTCTGATCAGCAAAAGGTGATGTGGGGTTCTGTTGCTCCTCTTCCAAATAATCATCAAAGTCAAGGGAGAACAAAGATTTTCCATCTTGCAAAAATGGAACTATCTCCTGATCTTCCATTTTGACCCCGAAGGTAAACACATCATGGGAAATATCATGAAGAAAAAGAGAACAATCCATTTCTACTATCGCTTCCTCCTTTAAATCTGGGACAACAGGCTTATCAGGGGCAGAACCTAATGTCTCTATGGCTATGAAATATTCAATATCCTCTTCAACAGAGATGCTAAGAACATCTGCCTCAAGGACTAGAAAGTCCTCTTCGTTGTCTTCGGATTCCAACCTTTCTAGTTGGGCAGTGATAGATTTTAACAATTCCCAAGTTTCACCCAAAGCATCTTCTTCCTCCTCAGGATTTTCATCATTCTCATAACCTTCCTCTGATGCAGATGATTGGGGATGAGAAAGGATTGATTTCTGATCCAAGTCATCAGGATCATCCTCACAACCTACATAAGAAACATATCCATCTGGTATACAGTTGTTGTATCCCTCACAACAATTATGAAAAATTAACTCACAGGGATAAAGCTTCTGACAATAGGCGGTGAAAGCTGCATGAAATTCTGTGAGTGAAGAAATGCTAGCAGGGGGTAAATAATGATACCATTTATGAGCATCCCCTGCTAAAGAGAACATGAACATTTTCAATAATACATCCTCATGATGTATCTCCCACTGATGCATGAGTTCATGAAACTTCTAGAGATGCTGAGCAGGGTTGTCTTCTTCACGCTCTCTAAATCTGAGCAAATAATCACTCCATTCATCCGGAGAAGGGACATCATTAGGAAAACTAGGAATAGTAGAAAAATTAAAAGGATCAAACCTCCAAGCCAAGATTTTCTCCATATCGAACCAGTGGAGTCGCCAATTGATCCTCGAATCATGGAGTCGCCAGGTGAAAAATGGGCAGCTTTGAATGTGTCTGGTCTATTTTCACCATCAAAGGCCAGAATTACCCAAGGGAACTTCTCAAGCTAAGAAAGCAGCTGCTAAAACCTTCTCGAGAAAGATCCTCGGGGTCAGCTTTCAGGTGCGCTAAAAATAGCTACAACTGAGACAGTGAAGTGGAAACATTGGAGTCGCCAAGTGCACAGTAGCAATCTTGTATGGATTTGATGTCTGATGTACCTTCAAAATCAGAGGCTCAATGTCGTTCTACCCAGGGAAAATCTTCAACTTCGTCCCCGGCAACGGCGCCATAAATGTTGGCGTTGGATGTCACTCCTGGATTGCGACAAGAGCAGAGCCCAACGCCCATTAGTTTATGTCATGAATAAATTTAATGGGTGATCAAATGGGTAGATACCTAGGAAGGTATTACTCTAACTCAAGGACCAAGCCTGGTATGTAAAGAACAAAGGAGGTCTTGATCTAACTTCCGTTAGTGAGTTGATTGTAAAATGAGCAGGTGGAAGACTTGGTGAGATGAGTGAGCAAGACTGCCTCGGGCATCAGGCCTTTCAACAGCTTGGGGAAGAAAAACTCAGAATACAAGATCCTCTTAGTTCTGAGTTTCGGGGAACTGAAGGGTGACTTGACTGGATCCTCCAATTCCAAATCATTCAGCATTGGGAAAATACAAGAACTGATTAGAGACAATGAAACTATTACAGTGATCCAACCTACATCATCCTATAACAGTGCAACTCGACTGGATCCTCCAATTCCGAGATGTTCTAACACAGTGTAAACAAAGAGATGGAAAGAAGCTGACATTCATAAGGCAAGAAGTCTCAAGTGCCAATACATAACCAGAGCAACTAGTGCTTCGTTAAAACTTTACAATCGGGAGCCTAGCTCAACCATTGATGCTTACAAAAATAGAAAAATTGAGTACATATACTCAGAAAAATTCACCCAACAGAGGCGTGCTCAGACCTCCAAGGCATGGCGTCCCTTCAGTCAAACTCAGATGGAAATCCTTTGTCAGATGCCACCTTAACTCAGCATGGCTCTTTGCAGGGGAGGTAGTTGAAACATTGAAGGATAAAATAGTGTGTGCAGACTCCTCTGGTCAGACGAGAACTCGACATGAATTCTTTGGAGAAACCCAATGTACAGGACCATCTCGGGCAGACTGCCTGCCAGAAATTCCATGCTTTTCATTTAATGAGTGAGCTGAGGTTTCAACTACCTCCATCCACCTTCATTTATTTTTAGCGAGGACCAAGATTGAGGTCGAGCTGAATTGGTCTCCAGAGAACGCGGTGATCCCTTCTGCAGCTAAACCCGGTGCTTCGGCCATTTGCGCAGTTCTTTCTATCTCCCCCAAGTGACCACGGGCTGTGACCCTGTGCCTATCTTCAAAGGTGCTTTCGGCACTTCGCGTCTCGCGGCTGGGAGGAGGCTTCTCCTTGTGCTTCAAAGCTATGAAAGGTGAGCTGGAAACATAGCCTTATCGCGTGCCACACATCCCTCTGGATGGACGGTCCTGATCATCTCGACAATATTGTGGGCCCGTGTCCTAAATGCCTTCGGTACTTTGCGTCTCGCAGCTGGGAGGAGGCTGCTCCTTGTGATTCAAAGCTACGAAAGGTGAGGTGGTGACATAGCCTTATCGCATGCCACACCTCCATCTGGATGGACGGTCCTGATCATCTCGGCAATATTGTGGGCCCGGGTCCTGGACGCTTTCGAAACTTCACGTCTCGCGGTTGGGAAGAGGCTGCTCCTTGTGCTTCAAAGCTACATAGCCTTATCGCGTGCCATGCATCCCTCTAGATGGATGGTCCTAATCATCTCGGCAATATTGTGGGCCCGGGTCCTGGACGCCTTCAGCACTTCATGTCTCGTGGCTGGGAGGAGGCTGCTCCTTATGCTTCAAAGCTACGAAAGGTGAGGTGGTGACATAGCCTAATCGCGTGCCACGCATCCCTCTCAAGCACTAAAACTCATGCAACCCCGTGGCTCTGGCTTACCCGATGACCGACGATCTGCTCCATCGATCGATCCTCACCGTTGAATATTGGAGCCACTCGCCTGCTTGCATTTTCCACCCAAAATGGATTTTTTGTTCACTACTTATTGCGCTCATGGCTGTGACCTTGGACTAGAACGCATTTTATGGGTTTTCAAACCCCATTTCTTCACATTTTACATCAAGGGTCTGAAATTGGGGAAAAACACCCCGCTTGCAAGAATTGGTGCTAACATAGACCATTGCATACATCAGAATACCAATAGAACTTGCATAGGGAACATGTTCCATGTCCTCTATTTCCTCTTGTGTCTTTGGACACTATTCAACAGTTAGTCTTGTTCCCACAGGAATTGGCACCTTGATTAGTTTGCAATCATGCATGTTGAAACGCTTCAAGATTGTTTCAATGTACTTCCTCTGGTTTAACCAAAGCTTTCTAACATCCCGATATCTCTTGATATCCATTCCTATAATGAATTTAGTTGCACCAATATCCTTCATGTCAAACTTGGAGGATAGTTGCTTCGTCACCTCCTTTATTATACCCATGTTGTTTCTAACCAAGAACATGTCAACGACATACAATGCTACATATATGAAACTCCCACCTTCTTCCTTGGAATATACAAAGTGATAGGCCTTGCTTCTCACAAATCCCAAACTAAGGATGTATGTGTCAAAATTTTGGTACCACATCCTTGGTGATTTCTTTATACCATAAAGGGATGTTTTCAACTTTCACACTATCTCTTTCTTTCCCTTTACCGCAAATCCTTTGAGTTGTTTCATGTAGATTTCTTCTTTCAAGCCCCCATGTAGCAATGTTCCCTTTACATCCATTTTTTCTATCTCAAGATCAAATTTTACAACCAAAGACATTAGTAATCTAATGGAAGATAATTTTTCAATGGGGGAAAAAATCTCACCAAGGTCGACTCCTTTGACTTGAGAATATCCTTTCACTACCAGTCGAGCTTTAAATTTCTCGACTTGTCCTACTATATTAATACTTTTCTTGAAGACCCACTTGCTACCAATGAGATTCCTTCCATTAGGTAGTTTGAATAAGTCCCATGTCTCATTTTTGTGCAAGGATTCTATTTCTTAAACTATTGCATCCTTCCATAATTTACCCTCTATTGATTGAACTACCTCCTTGACCGGTTTGGGCTCCTAGTCAATGGAATTTAACACAAATACATAATGGAATTCGAGTGGACTATACCTTTCAACTAGTTTTCTTACTCATTTATACCTCCTTACACTCGGGGTTGGTTGTTCCACCTCTTCATCTAATTCAATTGACTCATCAGAATCATCTTTTTCATTCCTCGGTTCAAACCTAACCTTCTCTGGATCTTTCTCTATTTGAACCACTTCAGACTCAGGCATGCCTCTGACTTCTCTGAAGACCACATCTCGATTGTACATTGTTTTCTTTGATATAGGATCCAATAGCTTATATCATTTTATTACTTCCTTGTACCCAATGAAAATACAATTCACTGCCTTCTTGTCCATTTTTCTCCTCTTTTCCTTGGGAACATGTACAAGTGCATCACAACCAAATACTTTGAGATGTGAAAGTGAATAATTCTTACCAAACCATACCTCATTTGGAGTCATCTCGACTAGCACCGACAAAGGAGACATATTTATCAAATATTTTTTAGTTTCGAGTGCCTCTACCCATAATTATTGTGCAAGCCCAACACCACCCAGCATGCTCCTTTCCTTGTCCATTAATGTTATGTTCATTCTCTCGACAACTCCATTTTTTTGTGGGGTATATGGTGTGGTATTTTGGCATGCTATCCCACACTGCTTGCAGAACTTCTCAAACTCATTTCCACATAATTCACCACCATTGTTAGTTCTTAGCACCTTGATCTTCTTATCTGTCTAGTTTTCTACAAGAGATTTAAACTCTTTGAATTTCTCAAAAACATTTGATTTATTCCTTGGGAAATATACCCATGTCTTCTTGGAAAAATAATCTATGATGGAGACATAATACAGGGATCCACCAAGTGAAGGGATTGTTAAAAGCCCAAACACATCACTATCAACCAATTTTAGAATCCCCTTTGTTGTTGTTTCTCCAGATGGGAACCTAACCTGATTTTGTTTTCCATATATGCAATGCTCACAAAAATCGAATTCAAAATTACAATTAGGAAAACCTTTTACCATACCTATTGATACTAAGAGGGGGGTGAATCAATATCAAGTACAATTTAAAAACCTTTTTCAACTTATACTTAAACCATTCAATTATATCCAATGAGCAATGAACAATAGTATAAGATGTACACCAATGCACCACAATACACCATGCACAATATATGAGAAATAATCAATAGTTTTTGTTCAAAGGAAGTAATGACTTCCAAAGGTAGCTACATCTTCCAAATGTAAAGGGAGGGATAAACCTCCAAGAGGAAGATACAATCCTCAAATATCAAGAGAGAGTTGAACTCTCCATCCTTGTCCCTTCCTTCCACCCAAGAATATATGAGAGATAATAAAACTTTACATTAAATTATCACCATCAACCAATTATCACATAGAACCTGATAATGCTTCCTAAGACTTCTTCAATTATTGGAGTACTCTGATCCTATAGATAATATTACTCAATGTATTCTCTGAAACTCTTCCAATTTTCACTCCTTGAATCCTCCCCAAAAAGAGGTTATAGAAAGAATGGTAGACTTTATTCAATTCTGGTCTATTTAGGAGAGTGAACTTGCACAGAATGCCCCGCGCTCAATAATTAACATTCAATTTTTAAACTCACACAAAAGAAACTATAGTCCAAACTCTTTCCAATGAAATTTGTCCCACTTCATTTGGATTCTCTATGAAGAATTTATGACTATTTTACACGAAACACCTGTTTATTGACTAGCTTCAGGACTGGTCACAAACCCTATCTTCCACAGAGTGTATCTCCATAATTATAGAGAATAAAGAGCTGAAATTTTTACCAGAGGTACCTTGATATGTATTCTCAATACCATAGTGATTTCACCATATGAATCATTCTAGAAAAAATGTTATAGCAAAAATGGTAAGATGACCTGAAAATAATATACCTTAGAACACATCACCAAAAGACTTCATCCTCCCTTGAAATCCGGCCTTCTTTACTTCTTATTTCCTCTGAAATTTGACTTATGTAAAATGAATGTATAATGATGTTTATTTATACCACTTATGTCACTTCCTTTTAACATTAGGGATGACCTGACACTTTCTTATTTTGTAATTCTTTTCTTTAATTATCTTCAGGGCCTACATGTACTTCCTTCTTCAATTCACTTTGTCATCTTCAAAAATTCATTTCTCCTCAACCATGAGGATCCACATGACATGCCACATACCACCAAAAATAACATGATGTATACTAT
>JASDQU010101110.1:375715-388551 GCA_032191745.1 Picea mariana
ATTGAGTTGAACATAGATGCCTTGGCATAGTTTCATAGCTAGAAACATCTGCAAGAACAACATCAAATTGGTGTCATTTTTGAGGACAGAGTTTCATAGCTAGAAACATCTGCAAGAACAACATCAAATTGGTGTCATTTTCGAGGACAGAGTTGAAAGTTCATTTTCCTTGGGAAAGGACAAAAATTTGTTTCTTGTAGCTGAACAAGAAGAGTTCGGATAATATTTTTCACCTAGCAACTCTATAGTCATAATTTTGAAATAATGAAGAAGAAATACCAAAGACAATCCAGATCCTAAGAAGATTCGTCACTAACTGATCTAGAGAAACTAGTAACACAAAACAATACTTGTCAAAGGAAAACTTCATCTTCTTCAGGTAAGTATTTTCCTCCTAAAGATATTAAAATAGAAGAAAGGATTTTTTTTCATTCCTATTAAAGGGTTATCTTCTGCTTTTTAAGATAAAGGTGAATCTTCCATTGATTTAAATTTTCTCATGTAGTTTCTCATGAACTTCCCTATAAAATTCCCCCTAAGATAAAGAACCTTTTAAATCTTATTTAAATCCACTTTCTCCTAAAACCAAGAATCTAATATTAAATTATATCATAGACGCTAATATCCCACAACAATGAAAACAACCTCCACTAAGGGTATTTAATAAAGTAGTTGTAAGATATGTTTCTCTCAATCTTCCTGGAAATTTGAATATTTTTCCAGATAATTATCTTAAAATTTTACCCAAGTTTAATGGAGAAGATGAAATAACATCTTTAGAACACTTGACAACCTTTGATAGGTTTACTCATAACTTTCATATTGAACATGAAGAGGTGTATATGAGGATCTTTATCCAATCCCTGGAAGGGGAGGTTAGAAAATGGATAAAATAATTACGGCTTAATTTTATTGATTCATGGGATGCTTTAGAAACTATTTTTCTTAAACAAAGGGGAGAAAAAAAAATCATCTTTATTATTTAACTGAGTTTGGGGATTTAAAGAAGAAGAATAATAAATTTGTTTCAGACTTTATTAAAAGGTTTAATAAAGTTTATAATAAAATACCTACAGATATTAAACCTTCCTAACCAGTTTCCAAAGTCACCTTTGCTAGCTCCTTTGATTCTAATTTTTCCTTATTTCTTAGGGAAAGAAGGTATGTATCTTTATCTTATATGAAAGATGATGTAGTTGGAATCGAAGCTAACATGATTGCATCTGGTAAAGTCAAATTAAGAGTTGATTCAGGAGATATAGATAAAAGAAAACAAAAGGAATAAGTTGGCCCATCTAGATCTAATAAAAATGCTCAAGATATTAAAATTAAAAAATATCAAGAATGATTAGAGATTTATCAAACAAATTTGCTAAAATGGAAGTTGAGAGAAGAAGACCTTATCAAGGAGGAGATAATAGGAATCCTAATCAATTCAGAAGACCCTTTAATCTTCCCCAAATTATTCAAAGAGAAAAGATAAAAGATGAGCAACCAATTCAGCCACCACTTAGAAATGATAATATGTTGAATGATTTTGTTGAAGAAGAATATGAAGAGACATATGAAGAAGCTAATTCAATTCAAGATAATACAACATATGTTCATTTGACTAAAGATGTGTAGGAAAGTTCTTTCAATTTTGATCAGTATTTTGATGAAGAAAATAATAATGAAAATGAATTGTCATCATCATAATACAGGTTATTCCCGGATGCTTTACAGGATGAACTACACAAGAAATATGATCTTAGGCCAAGGCCTAATGAAGCTAATTCCTAAGATAATTATGGAGAATATAGCATTAGAAATAACAAAACCATATCAATATTTATATTCTTTTGATTCAAGAAAGGTCAAATGTTTAAGGATGATTAATGATTTGGTTGTAATTTTAGCTCAAATACTAGTCAAGAGTATTATGGTGGATGTGGTTGTGGTTGATGTGCCTGCAAAATATGGTATGCTCTTGTCAAGTTCATGGGGAGTTAGGTTGGGTGGAACATTGCGAATGGATATGACATATGCTATTTTCCTAGTTTTTGCTAGAGAATATAGGAGACTATATAGGGAAACTAAGCTTTCTTATATAGTTAGTGACCCTAAAAAGCCAAACAGTTATCTTGTATATTGTAATACCCTAGTTTTGATTCCCCGTATTAAATAATGTATTTTGTTTATTTGATGAAAGGTCAAAGTGCCCAAACAATTAAAGAGGCCAACATGTCGAGAAAATGTAATGTTATGATCATTATTAATAATAAAAATACATCGTTGGTTACTAGACTGACAAGGACAAGAGTTATAGGGGGGTATGATTCCATGAGAGAGGGGGATTAAGGAGCTAAGTCATTTTATCATATTTTATTTACCCATACTTGTTTGAATTGAGAGAAGTGGTTACATGAGCTTCTTAGGGAAGGCCATGTGGTTCTTGACTTCCAAGTAATTATATAAACCCATATTGTTGGTTGTTTGGGGGTTCTTCTCCATACACACTTTCATACTTTCATTCATTGTTTCTCATTCATCCCTAGTCTTGGTTGGGAAAGAAAAAAAAAATTTTTAGGAGAGAAGCCATTGTTGGTTGGATGTAGTGATCATTGGTGTATTCCAGCCATGAATTTGTGCTTGCATGCCTGAGATGCATTGGCATGTGATAAATTTTATTCACAGTTGTGAGTCTTGAGAGTCCCAACATGGAGATTCTTGACCAGACGCACTGGAGCCTGGGAAGGAGGTGGACAGCTTGAGAGACTGCATGGCAGAGAAGGGGATCCATTCTCTTCAGTTGTGTAGGATGGAGAGAAGAGAGTTGGTGTACTTTGGATTGTTGTGCCTTGAGGAACCTGTGAGAGCTTGAGTGTTGACTAGTTTGAAAATTTAAGTGACACCCTGGAACCGTCCTTATGGATTCATAGCCCTGGCTTAGGGGTGACATTGTTGTTGATACTTGGAACAATAGTGTCTAAGGTTTGGTGGAACGTACTTGGTCTGCAGCCAGTTGGTGAACCATTTTGTTAAAGATGAGTTCTCTATGTCATGTGTTTTTATGTTGTATATTTATTTCCGTTGTGTATTAATTAATATCTCTAAGATGTGTATATTTGGTGTGCCTGATTGTTGGTTATTGTTATGCATGACATGTTTAAACATTATTTATATTGTAGCATGAATCTTTATTATTACATGTGTTGTTATCATGTTTCTTTCATGCTTCTTTAATAATTCAATGGTATCAGAAATTCGAAATCAGTTTGGAAGTGAGTTTTTGAGGTAGCGTTCCCGACCTATAGGTGGTTGGGTATGTTACAGATTGGTATCAGAGCTTCTGGTTGAAATATCAGACTGATATGGGCCAAAATGGGTGCGATTCGAGCAGATTCCCTATTACAAATTTAGTTGGTATGAATTTGGTGGAAAGTTAGAGAGAAAGATCCCCAAATTCATGGGCAGATTTGAGTTTTAACTAATTCGGATTGTTTAATAAGTTTAATGGATTCGATCTGTAGAGTTACAGAGCCGAATTCAATTTGGAAAGTTGAAAAAGTTATATTTTCAATGGTCGTTGTAGAACGGGGAAAAGTTCATAGGATCGATGACCAAGATCGTCTTCGATCTTGAGATCAACGACCTAGATTCATTCTTGAAAAATTTAAAATCACAATGTTTTTGAAGTTTGACAAGTTACCATATCAATGGTTGAGATTCATTTTAGTGGTTTGGAAAATGAGGTAGATTGACAATCCAGATTCATCGAGGAATTTTGTTAAAATTGATAAGTGTTGAAATTTTCCAATAGAAATCTCCAATCATCGACGACCGATGGTCAGGGGTCGAAAAAAATTGGCGAAGTTTTCAGTTTGTCAACAGAGACATCTCTGATAGCCGATGGTCAATGTTCGAGGATTGGCGAATTTGGCAAAGTGTTGAAATTCCGCCAAAAGACATTGGATATTGTCGATGGTCGATGGATCAGGGATCGATGACTTTGGGTGAAGCCAAAGGAAATCTCTAACCGTCGATGGTTGATGGAGAAAGGAAGGTGTGTTAGTTGTGGAGACTGATTATATTCATGATTCAGAAGTCTTTGTTTTTCAGTCTTGTTTATACCCCATATAGATTGTACACCCCGAAAAACTGTACACCCCTCCACACGGGGGGGTTGCAGGGGGGCAGATATGACGGTAGAAGTTATGTTAGGTTTTTTTAGCTAGAAGGAAACCCTATTTTATGAGGGAATTATATTGTGGTTGTGTATTATTGCGAATATTGTATTCTGAGAGATGAGACTCTGAGAGAAAGAAGAGGAAGTTACAATGGGTGTGTTGTAGGTTGTATCCCTTCATTTTGTTGGATAATAAAAAAGGAAGGACCTAGCAATTTTTATGGTGGACATATCTCACACTGGGTGTACCACATATATATGTGTGTCTCTATTGTATTGTGTATCTTCTATTTTTTATTTCTGCATTTGTTTTATTTTATTGCTCCATGATCTTGTTTTTCTAATAAAGTGATGGCGTGTCATGCCACATCAGCATCCACGCGTCATGCCACGTCATCTTGGTTAATGCCTTAGAATGGTGTGTCATGTCATGTCATCATCCACGTGTCATGCCACATCAACATATTTTCCACTTCAGCGAAGGGATGGTCGGCCACTGATGGTCTGGGTTCGACGAGATTCATGGGTGACTTTTGGTTTACGAAGAAAAACAATCGATGGTCGATGGTCGATGATCGGGCATTGGGAAGATCGGTGGGAAGGTATGATTCGTACAGGAAATCATTGATTATCTTTCACCAATTTCCAATAGAAAGAATATCAATGGTCCAAAATGATTATGATTTGAGATCGATGGTGTAGATCACACTTAGGAAAAAAATTTCCACAGTTTAAAAAAAAACTAAGTTTGGAGTCGAATTGAAATGAATATTATGGGTTTTTTCCACAGAGAGGAGTTTTTTAAAAGTGTCATAGAGGTTCATTGTCCAATTCTGCTTGGATTGGTCAGAAACTGAAAAATAATGGTTTTTAAACATCTAGGTCCAAATCATTGGCAGAGGTCTAGATTAAGATGAAACTCTTGGAGATATTCCAAAAAGAATACATGCAAATAAACCTTGAAGGAACTGAATAAATATTAAGGGGATTATAATGGGGATGTTGGAATAGGCCAAAATCCACTTTTCTGGACCACTTTTGGGGGATTTTTGAGATTTTCAGAGGAGGAAAAGTGACCCTAGAAGATAAAATTGAAAATCTTTATTTACTAAACATTTTATATACTCATTGATACAAACAACTTTGGATTAGTGAAATATTTCCAGAAGTCCACATATTGTGAGATAGTTAGTTTTGCTAAAAATGCTAAGTCTGGAAAAATGAGTGAAAAGGGACAAAGTTGTAGATTCCAGATTGAAGTAGTTTTTGACTGGTGTATCAAATTGAAAACATAAGAGTTTATATGAATTCCTTGTCAATATTTTTAATTATGTATCATAGGAAAGTCTCTCTAGTTCCTGATATATTTTCTTTTTCAATTGTTAGAAGTTGGCACTTCAATAAAATTGTACTAGTGGAGAAAACACATAAAAAGGGTGAAAATGTATTTTTCAGGAAGCCATAACTTTTAGCTCAGAGATTGGATTAGGGCATGAGAATAGTCATTGAAAATATGATTCAGAGGATAATAACATTGAATTATTATAATTTGGATAATGATGATATATTTCTTCATGAATTGAGCAGAAAAAGGACATGTAGCATTGTTTGGAAAAAAAATATAATATGCATAATTCTAACAAAATGGTTGATTTCACATTTTGTGGAATTAGGGAGTATAACCATATAATTTCAAGATAATAATTCATATTCAAGAAATGGAGGAAGGAGAGGAGCCTTCAGTTACAATAAAGAATCCAAAGGTCAAAATATCAGTGTTGGTAATGCAAAGACATAATCAAATGGGCACAAGAGAAGAGGGAAAAAAGAAACCTTAATAGAGACTGTGAGAAGCCTGAAAATATAAGTGTAGAGTTACAAATAATACAATGAGGGGTTGATGAGAGAAAAAAATTAGATAAATTCTCAAGTGATGCAAAGCCTAAATCAGTTGCATAGGGAAGCAAGGAATGGATTAAACTCAAGGCAAAAGGAAGAAGAAAGATATCATGAAACAAGAGGCAACTACATAAGAGTTTCTCATTTAAGAAGTGCTAAAAGAACTCATATACATCACTCTCCACCTTACTCAACGAGGAAATTTTATGCATCTAAAGATTCCATGAGTAGTCCAGAGGTGTCTCATGTTAGGCAGCAAAGAAGAAGGCATGAAGTGGACAGTTTGAAAGGAGAGTTGAGGAAACTTAAGCCACCATCCTTTGATGGTGAAAGAGAAAGGGAAGATGATGTTGAATAATGGATTCTTGGACTCGGGATGTATTTTCAATTGCAAAACCACTCATCAAACCTAGAAGCTATAATTTTCACTTACCATTTACATGGGAAAGTTGTTATGTGGTAGGATCATCTGAAGCAAGTTGAGCACATTAATGGGAGCAGGATCACTTGGAAGTAGTTCAAGTGATATTTTCATAAGAAGAACCTTTCAAAGAACTTCTATGACAATAAGTTGCAAGATTTCTTTGAATTAAGGTTGTGAAGCATGACCATTGCAGAATATGAAAATAAGTTCTTGGGATTGTTGAAGTATGTAGGATTTATCAAAGATGAAAAAGTGAAGATACAGAGGTTTTTAAGTGGACTGCCATCCTTTTATAAGGAAACGATTCAGTATGATGAGCCTAGGAATTTGACATATACCATCAGGAAGGATAAGTACATGTATGAGCAAGGAAAGAGCAGAGAATCCATGCAGAAATATTGGAATCATAAGAAGAAGGAGAAATATGATCATAGGAGGAAGGGATTCAAACCTCCTTTCAACAGAAATAGCCCCAATAAAACTCAGCAATATTAGTATGAATCCAAGAAAGAAGACTTCTTGGGGAAAAGGGGAAGACCGCCAATCCAATGTTGGGGGTGCAAAGAAAATCACCTATACAAGGATTTCCCTCACAGAGGAGATAAAGTGAAGACCATGCACAAAATCCAAGAGGCTACAACAATGGAGGACATGGGAAAGATATATGAAACCTTAGAATATCGACAAGCAGAGTACCAATCCAATATGATCGAAGTGGAAGGTAAGATCATGTAATGTACCCAGGCTACCAAAATGGGGCATGCTACAAAAAATATGCTTTATTCAAGCTCTGATAACCAATTAGCAACATACCCAAGCCACCCAAGACAGAACATGCTATCTCATAGAAATAACAATCAACGTCTATACATATATATATATATATATATATGAACATAAAAATACAACATATTCTACTAATACACAGATTAATACGGAAATAACAGTAAACCTATACATACATCATATACAAGAAATACTCATCAATATAAACATGTACAAATACACAACATGTAAATGAACATAGAAGTGGTACTTATCTTTTACAGAAGACCACTAACTGTGTGCAAACCTTCCACGAACCTCCCATCCATAGACCACATTGTTCATCACTCTTAGTAGTGGGTCACCCCCGAGTTAGGACTAAACTCCACCCGGGTAAAGGGATTCCTAGGCTAAGCTGAGACAATGGGATGTCACAAAGTCAATCAGGAAGGATTCCCTCCCAGGAGCCAACTTACACACACAAATCACAAACTCTCATTCCCCCCATGCTTTTCCCACCCCGGGAATTATACACCTTCACTTAACAACAGTCCATCAGCTACTCTCTTACCTTCCAGGGATTCAACAATAGGCCAAATCAGAAATTCTCAGAGATTTGTAGCTTCTGTCGGACTCCCTCCAGAAGAAATCACTTCCCCAACAACCTCTCTCACCTGGAAAGAGTTTCTCACAGGGCTAATAACCTAATTATTCTTTTCCATCAAACTCTCTCACCTTGAGAGAGTTGCTCATAGGCTTGACAACTTGCTTCTTCACTCCCTCTCCTAGTCAACCAGCAACAAGCTCAGATGAAGGCAGCAACCGAAAATGGGTAAGGACTCAGAAGATGGCAGCAAGACTCGGTGTGGACGTAGAAAATGGCAGCAAGCCAGGCTCAGACCAAAAACTGTGTTGGTCGCAACAACCAACTATTCAAACATAGCACATATTCAGGAAGATACAGGTGCGCTAGGATTCACCAAAAACACATAGGATAACTCAAGTTTAATTGTTGGTTCCAGAGGTGCATGCATGCTCAGAGTTCGATAATGGAGGTCATGGCTCAGTGCGTGAGTGCATGAGTGCATGGGGAGAAATCGACAAGAATGGCAAAGAACCCCCAAGAAGGACGTGTTTTCAAAATATAATTGCATGTACCTAATCAGACACTTGTCCTCATGAAGCTGCATGAGCTCCACTTAACATATGTTCCCTTTCCACGAGAACTTAGGATAACATAGGTTATGTCCAACCTTAGTTTTTAGGAAATAATAATATAATATTATTCCCATAGAGATAAGCCCTCAAGCTTAGCCCTTTTCCTAGCCTCTTATCCCCATCCCTTTCCCTACCTAGTGGAGCTTAGTCCCCCATTCTCTTTTATCGTAGTCGGTCTACACGCAACAATGTATTTATATTAATGATATGAGTATTTACACATATACAATAATATTTTCACTGGCCTTAAGCATCTAGGCTCTCTAGCCTAATCATCACATAAGCCTACTAGCTTATTATAACTCGGCTCACCAGCCTACAAAACATATTACTTTTAAAATTACAACTGGGGCTCAGTCTTGGGATATTACAATCCCATCTCCTTATTTTTCCACTATCCTCAGTGCAACTTGTTTACACATTACTATCAATATTTTCAAAAATATTCATAAAGCTCCAAGATTTAGCTATTGGAAGCTTGTTATCCATCTGGTACTCTACTTTCCAACACCAATTCTGGTACCCATACTGTAGTTGTAAGTCAATTTTTCTATTCCATAGAGCTACTTCCTGAAATAGTTCATCTCATTGTTCCATTTGACACACCCTCCTTATTGGAGCTACCATACCATAAGCATCCTTGAGTTGCCTCCTCCTTGTTGCACTCACCCTTCCAGTCTCAGACATCCCTTCACTGCTACGCAGTCCTTCAACGATCCATCTTGCCAAGTCTTTCACACACAAAGAGACTGCTAACCCAGTACCAGAACCCCACCAATGTTCTACAGTTGTAGGGCTTTAGTGTCCTCAGTAGTAGTTGTTCTTTCCCAGCCTCCAACTTTTATTCAGTATTATCTCCTTTGCATCACACACATGTAGTTATCATGAGAGAATATAAAAGAATTTATTTAGAACTCAAACTTATTTCATAAGTAATTCAACTTTTCCCAAAACATGAAATTCAATCCATATTTTTTCATTGTTATTGCAATAATAGGATGCAGTCTTCCTTATGGATTTCAGCTAGCATCATGTTGAATACTATTTTTCCTACAATCCTTTCATCTTGCATTCAGTCAACAAATTGTCAGTATTTCTTGTACATCATAATTTCATTGCAATATGTACCAAAAATTACAAAGTGGTTTTAGAATTGCCTACACCTAGCAATCCAATCACAATACCAAACAATTTTATTAAATAAAAAATGAATTATCATTCTATGCATAAGCATGTTCACAATAAATATCAGTAAGTTCATTACTTCAATTTCTGAACAGAAAATTTTATTTAGGTCAATATTCATGTGACTAATTGTCTTGCAACTTTCCCGTTGCAACTTCTAACATCTCCTGAAATGTTCTCAACTCTGGGTGTTAACAACATTTATGTTGTTAGTGTAATTATTTCCATGCAACAATATATAAGTATGCATTCACAAACACATTCAACAAATGCATTTAAATATACAATTCTACCATGCCTAAGTGCAACTCTGCCACTTACCGGGACTAAGTGCAAATCTCAATGCATATATATTCAATGCACCTTTGCATTGATTTTTCAGAATGATCCTTATCTAAGTCATGCATCTCACCATCCATAAATTGAAAATCTAGCCAATGTTTTGACACCTTCTCCACACACTTCCCATTGTCTTCTTGATTATTTGGATGCCTTCCTTTTCGACTAGAACACTACCCCAAGAATATAATTTTGTGGTGTGCATTAGTGTTAGCAAAAAGGTTGCAGTCCAAGCATTATTTAAAGATAGGAAGCTTTTGGGTATTTGTGTGATATATAACCTTTCCATATCCAACCATGTCCTAGTCTCATGCATGACTAATTTTCTTGGCATCATTCCTATAACAAGTTCTTATCTTTTATTTCTTTGGTTATTACCTCACAACCAAAATAACATGACATGTTACTATGTCAGTGTGTGCATTGTAAAGCTAAAAGATTCGATATCTATAACAGACCTCTAACCTTTACCACACCTAGTGATATTTAATTCATGTTAATGCATTAAATAATACCATATTTTGTATTATAAAATTCTATTTGGGGAAATTCTCACCTAAATTCCCCTTTGACAATTATGCAACATAATTTCCAAAGAAATACTTACCTGCATAGCTGCCATTAAATAAATTTGATGTTACCTAGTTAGTTGATGACAGTAGAAGCGTTCATGCCTCTTTATCAGACTTATAACCAACACTTTAGTTTTATGTTGCTTCCTTCCATTTGCAGCAACATTACCAGCAACACTTGCAAACATGCAAGCATTATCTCCTTATGGTTGTCCCAACAAACCATAATATACTTGCTCCCACAGAAATTGCAGCAACTTCTATCTCCCTGTAACACTTTTCTTGTTGATCCTAGAAGTCTTCAATTTCTTCTAGATTCTTGAATCTTCTTGTGCTCTCACTGTAATCATTGTACATGATTATTTCTGACCTGAGTATTTTCTAGCCAAATCACTCTTGGTTTCCTTTTCATTTTCATCCAAATGCTAAGATGATATTAACCTTCAGCTTTTATTTATTTTCTGGATCTTTCTATCCCAAATCATATTTGGATGAATTATAATTCCAAACATGTTGTCTTACAGACTTTGGATCTTCAACATCCATTTACCTTTTTGGATTGAACATCTTCAGCCCTTTCCTGATTGAGTACTTTAGTAGTTGAGGCTTCTTTCATCCTTCTCTTCTCTTTTCCAACTAGCCTCAAATTGACTTGCATAGCCAATCTCTAGCATACTCTAAAGATGCACATATGCCTCCTTCGCTAGCTACATAGAATTAGTTGGAAGTACTCATTACTGCTTTTAATTTACCATTGTAATTTTAAGTGATGCTTCCAATATTTGGAAATGTAACTCCTTGTTAAGCCCTAATATTGGCTCATTAACCCTTAATTTTGGCATATTAGATTAGTAATGTTATTTTATTTATGTCGGCTTGCTCATTAACCCTTAATTGGGGCATATTAGATTAGTAATGTTATTTTATTTATGTTAGATTTAGGCCATTAGTTGTAATTATACCTCCTAGTCTCCTATATATACCAAGGGGACATTTTCATTTTGGATCATCTTGGACTTGAACATTTAAGTGGGGTAAAATGAGGTTGCCCCCTCGAAGAGGCTTATTATCTGAAATTATCTCTTTTTCAAGGCGTTGAGTACTTTTCCTGAGGTTTTTCTATGCTATATTGATGTTTGGTTCTTAACATATGGTATCAGAGCTCAAGGTCTTGGGGTTTCGCTGCTACATCTGAGACACCGTGGAATTTTTGCTATAACTTTTTTTCTACAAAGTTTCAGAAGGAGCTACTTGGAGGGTATTTATTATATGGATCAAGGTACGTTGGGCTCAAAATTCAGCTCCTGAGGCCTTATAATTTCGGAGATACATCCTGTACAAGATAGGGTTCTAGAATCATCCTGAAATGAGTCATTGTGGAATTTTTGCTATAAAAAAATTTTTGTAATGTTTCAGACCCTGAACTCTGAAGGAAATTTATAGAAATTAGTAAGGCATCTGTGGTAAAAATTTCATCTTCTGGGTCATCATAAATTTGTATATACACCTTGTGTAAGATAGGTTATCTGACTAGTCCTATTGACTAGTCTCAAGAAGGTGTTCCAAGTAAAATAATAATAAATTCTTGCTAGAGTATCCAAATTGAGCGGGACTGGTTTCATTGGATCGTGGACAGTTTGCAGTATTTTGGGTGCGAGTTTCAGAATTTGATATCAATTATTTTGTGTGGGGAATTCTATACAAGTGAGATCTCCTGGAAAGGCCAAAAATCGACAAGTTGTGAGGAAGTTACCGTAAATTCCACTTGGCACATCCAATTTTGATCAGACCTATGGCATTGCAGAGAAGAAATATTAGAGAACTACCTAAAAGAAATTTTCATACCCAGAAGGGCCGAAACTTGGGAGATAGAATAGAATAAATATTGTCTAGCAGAACCACCTCAAAATCAAGACTCAAAAGTGATATTTGGCCAACATGCCACCCAAAAAGGGACCTTCTACACCAAATTGGCCTCCAGAAAATCCTAATTGGACTCTTGATGAAGGTGAAGAAATGCGTAGGGACATAAAAGATTTACAAAAGAAGACAGTAACCAAAGATGAACTACAAGAGATGATGGATTCAATGGAAGCTAAGTTGGATACTAAGATGGATTCAATGGAAGCTAATTTGGATACTAAGATGGATTCAATGGAAGCTAAGATCATGGAATTAATGAAAAAATTTGTAACAGAGAAGACACCCAAAAGTGAAAATGCATCCCATGAAATTCATGATGAGGACACAAGGAAGGTGAATCAAG
>JASDQU010101110.1:388651-477359 GCA_032191745.1 Picea mariana
GAGATACCGATTCCTTTTTCCTCCAACGGATCGCTCCGAAGGGTCCCACTATTGCTTTCCCTTACAACAACATTCTCAGTAGAAGAAACATTGATGGATTTTGGCTATACATATGCTCCTAACCTCATCCATCAGGGGGCATCTGTTATCACTGAAATTTCGTCTGCACATGGCGACAAGAACTCCACATCATCAAAACAGCAATGAATTCATTCATGGCACTGAATTAAGTTCACAGCATTCCAGAAGGGTCAAAAACTATACAAAGTAACCAAAAATTGAAGGGCGCGTTACAGCAGTAGGGTGCGCGCACGTATGCGCAGGACAAAAACGTGTTATGCGTGCATGCGCGCCCGACGTGCGACTGTCCACACAAAAAGTCGTGCATCTGCTAATACGGCGCATTAATTGCATAAGTCGGCCTCCCGACCACCTACGGACCGGCTCCCAAGATGATTTGACTCTCAAATCAAAGTTGGCTCTGCAAAATCGGCGAATTAATGACCTAAGTGAACCCTAAACAGGTCTGTGTTCACACTTGAAGAAGGTTTCGTGACCGCCTGGAGAAATGCTATAAATAGCCGTGAAGACACACTGTTTTGGCAGGGAATTCGAAGCATTGTTATGTTGTCCAGATGATTCAGAGCTCAGCCTTTGACAAACAATCCATCAGCTGCATAACCCAGAGTTCTTTCACCACTCAGTTCAGTTCTATTCAGTTGTAAGTAAAGCATTGTGTTGAGGGCCCCGAAGAACCTTCCGCTAAAGGGAGAAGGAACCCCGTTCTCTTTCTTCAGTGTGTGCTCTGGTTTCATTAATATACCAAGCCTGAAACCATTGATGACCCCTGTGTCTTATGTTTGATGTTTTTGTTTATTTTCACAGTGTTATTTGCTTTCAGTTGATAGTTAGATTGTATTTAGTTTTGTTTTCTGTTAACCCTATGCTACCACAGATGTTCTTCCCTGATGAAGCCAACAGGGTATGCAGAGCGCTCTCCATTTTGCTCACCTAGTGACCATTTGAACGCGAACAATAGTCTTCCATATGAATCTGGATTGTCTTCCCCAAACAAGAATTTCATTAGGGTTATCCATGTTGTTTATTGAACCCAACATCTGATCCAATAATTCCTTAAATATCCCATATGTAAAATGAAGAACTATCTATGTCCTTCTTTCTTTTATATGCGTACATCTCTAGCACTTTTTTTGTTTTACATGTAATCATTACATCCAAAAACAAACATACAACGGTTTTGTTAGCTAGAACCATAATATACCATTTTGGTAACATGGGCACAATTTTCCTTTTATGGTCACCAACCATCTTATTTCGGACTTCCCTTGATCTAATATTCTCAATCTTTAATTATGGTGGAATATCAGGAACCCTCTTTCCAAGACCTTTCCATTCATTGCTTCCTTGCTCAATTCTCATTCATGAGAAAAACGTTATGAACAATTGAAAATTGTATTTTCAATGATGCAATCTCTGTGCAGTTATTTTCCTTTTTCAGAGCCAAAATAGCTCTTGGACCTTTGTTGGATCCACTCATAAGGTTCACAGACCTTCTTTACTACTTTTGATGCAAGTCCGAACAATCAAAACCCCACGACTTCCTTCCTAAGCCCTTTTTATTTATTTAAAACAATTTTCGAGCCTTATCCCCTTTCTTTTAAACCCAAAACCCATGTGACCTTAGGCCATGACCAAGCACTAAGATGATAGGCACTTATCCGAAGCTTCGGGAATTTGGGCTTCAGAGTTTGTTTTTTGTACCTCCATACTTCCAATCCCCTAGAGTGCCTAATTGGCAAACTCGTGAAGGACGGTGGATCAACGGTCCTCATTTTCTGTTTAGATCTACAGTCCATAGAAACTCCATAACTCCAAGCTTTGGGAGTTCTGAGGCTCCATATTGCATCGCCTCTTGAAATTTTGAAACCATGAAGGAATGATGTCTACAGTATATATTCATCTATCGACTGACGGTCATGATTGACACCGGCTTCGGGTGTTTTCGAAGCATTTCTCTATAGGTTCGTTGGAGTTCTGAACCGGTGAACTCACATACAACAAATCAACAAAATGCATCTTCTCGCTAACCAACGGTCGTGATCAACTCCGAGACTCCAAGCTTCAGGAGTTTCGAACTTTCCACACTCTCAACTCTCTCAGAGTATCAAATTATCGAAGCTCCTCACCTTCCTCCATGTATCTCCATCCGATCAAAGGTCAAGATTAACTCTGGCCCTCCAGATCTCTTGACTCAAAGAAACCTGCACTCAATTATTCTTGAGTACCAATTCTTCGAACCTTGGTATATGTCGTTGCTTGTCCACTGTAATCAATGGTTGGGATGGACTCCGGTCTTCGGGCCTTTAGGAGTCCTAGACCCCAACTACTTATGCCTTGACTTCTCTAGAGTTCCAAGTCTCCAGACTATGGGATATACTTGGGACTTCGGGACTTCGAGCCTTCGAAACTTTGGGACTTCAAGGGTTTCATCCAAAACACCTTTCAAAACTCCTAAATGTCGAATTCCCGAATAAGCTAATCTGTGGACATGTGTCCTCAAACATGAACGGTCCAGATTAAATCTGGATTTTGGGACTTCGGGAGATTTAATAGATCCTTCACTCAATTCCTCCACACACTGAATTCCCAAACCTCTTAAATTTTCGAGGCCCGTGTAGTACAACTATCATCATATAAGATGGTGACATGTGGCCCCCACATTCCGAAGTGTTATTGGTCCAACAAGTTCATCAAAAGTACAATTCTAACTGACATGTGGCATGACTAGGGAAGTCCATGTCACCCCTGGTGACATCATCATGCCATGTCATACCATGTGCTTTGACACTTCGTAGCTCTGGCTTCGGTGGATTTCTTGACTTACCACTTGGGGAAAAATCTACAGCTCTCCTTCTTATGGATGATCTACAACTGATAATCACTCCAGGAATTTACAGCTTCAAGACTTCGGGGCTCTGAGATAATTCTCCACACTACACCCCAAACCTTCTGAATGCCAAAATCCTGAACAGGCTAATCTGCGGACACGTGTCCTCAAACAAGAATGGTTCAGATTAGCTCTGAAGTTTGGGACTTCGAGATATTTCCCTCCTGGCAGATTAAATACTCGCTTCTCCCAGAGTTCTGAACCTCTGAATTGTTGTGAGATCTATGGCTCACATTTTCTCACACACAGATCTAGAAATTGGGATTTGATCTTCACCCATGTGCCTCACCTTCTAATAGTTTCTTGATCTAATGGATCTGATCTATCCTTGGCCAAATCCAATGATCAATCACTTCTCCTAGTGATCTATGACATAGATCAACTTCGGAACTCCATAGCTTCAGGGATTTTGCCTCTTTTATGACAAATAACTCCAAACAACCAGAGTGGTGAAGTCTGAAGGACTTCGGTGCTTAACCACCATGCTCCTTTTTCCAGATATGAAGGTTGTGAAGGGTCTTCCTTCCCTTGTGCAGATCCTACGGCTCAAAATTCAAACTGGTGGTTATCGACCACAATCGTTGTGATTTATCCAACTTCTATACCTCCTGAGATTTTGAACACAACCATGGCATTCTCTCAGCGCCCTCCTGGCACTCTGCACATCAAATTTCTGTGGAATTTTTACTTCAAATTCCACATTCATGGCCCATCCAGGTTTAGTGTTAAAACCATGGGCTCTGATACCATATTGTAACATACCCGTGCCACCAAGACAGGGCATGCTACCACAAATATGCTTTGTTCAAGCTCTGATAATCAATTAGCAACATACCCAGGCCACCCAGGCCAGAACATCCTATCTCATAGAAATAACAATGAACATCTACACACACACACACACACACATATATATATGAACATAAATAGACAAAATATTATACTAATACACAGATTAATGCGGAAATAACAGTAAGCCTATACATACAGCATATACATGAAATACTCATCAATATAAACATGTATAAATACACAACATGTAAATGAACATAGAAGTGGTACTTATCTTTTATAGAAGACCACCAACTGCATGCAGACCTTCCACAAACCTCCCAGCCATAGAGCACACTTCTCATCACTCTCAGTAGTGGGTCACGCCCGAGCTGGGACTAAACTCCACCCGAGTAAAGGGATTCCTAGGATAGGCTGAGACAATGGGATGTCACGCAGTCAATGAGGAAGGATTCCCTCCCAGGAGCCAACTTACACACACAACTCACAAACTCTCATTCCCCACATGATTTTCCCACCTCGAAAATTCTGCACCTTCACTAACCAACATTCCATCGACTGCTCTTTTCCCTTCCAGGGCTTCAGCAATAGGCTGGATCAGGAATTCTCATAGCTCTGTAGTTGTTGCTAGACTCCCTCCAAGAGAAATCACTTCCCCAACAACCTGTCTCACTTGGAGAGAGTTTCTCACAGGCCTGACAACCTGCTTCTTATTTTCCAGCTAACTCTCTCACCTGGAGAGAGTTTCTCATAGGCCTAACAACCTGCTTCTTCACTCTTGCTCCTAGTCAACTAGCAACAGGCTCAGGTGAAGGAAACAACTGAAAACGGGTAAGGACTCAGAAGATGGAAGCAATACTTGGTGTGGAAGCAAACAATGGAAACAATCCAAGATTATTCCAGAGAATGCATTGGCCACAACAACCAACCGTTTAGGCACAACACGGGCTCAGGCAGATACAGGTGCATTGGGCTTCACCGGAAACACACAGGATAACTCAAGTATAATTTTCGGTTCCATATGTGTGTGTATGCTCAGAGTTAGATAATGGATTTCAATGCTCAGTGCATAAGTGTTTTAGTGCATGGGGAGAAATCGGAAAGAATGGCATAGAACCCCCAAGAAGGACATGTTTTCCAAATATAATTGCATGTCCCTAATCGAACACTTGTCCTCATGAAGCTGCATAAGCTCCATTTAACATTCGTTCCCTTTCCATAGGAACTCAGGATAACATAGGTTATGCCCAACCTTAGTTTTTAGGAAATAATAATATAATATTATTCCCATAGAGATAAGCCCTCAATTTTATCCCTTTTTCTAGCCTCTTAACCTCATCCCTTTCCCTACCTAGTGGAGCTTAGTCCCCCATTCTCTTTTATCGTGGTCGGTCTACACACATCGATGTATTTATATTAATGATATGAGTATTTACACATATACAATAATAGGCTCATTGGCCTTAAGCATATAAGCTCTCTGGCCTAATCATCACATAAGCCTCCTAGCTTATTATAACTCTGCTCACCAGCCTACAAAACATATTACTTTTACAATTACAATTGGGGGTCGATATTGGGATATTACAGATCATTAATCAGCCTATTGTTATTTTAATTGATTCAGGAGCAAGTCATTGTTACATTGATCCTAAAATAGTGGATAGATTACATTTGGAGAAAAGTAAGCTTGAAAATTCAAGTTTGGTTCAACTAGCCACTAGAACCAAAAGAAGGATCAATGAGGTTGTCAAAGGTTTTCCAATATATCTGAAAGGAGTGAGTATTAATGTTGATATGAATATCATACCATTAGGATCTTATGATATCCTAATTGGAATTGATTGGTTGGACCAGCACCATGATGTCCTAGATTGTCATAACAAGGCATTTACATGTCTAGGTGAAGAAGAAAAACAAAGCACTATGAAGGAATTCCAAGACCCATTTCTATAAGGGATAATTCAACCTTACAGTTGAAAAAATGTTTTAGGAAAGGATGTAAATTGCATGTAGCTCATGTGGAAGAGCCAGAAAAAACAAAAGGGCCAAGCCTTGAAGATTTTTCGATACTCCAAGAGTCTGAAGATGTATTCCAAGAGATACCAGGATTGCCACTAAAGAGGGAGATAGATTTCTCTATTGATTTAGTACCAGGATCTTCCCCAGTACCAAAAAATACTTACAGAATGAGTACACCAGAGTTAAAAGAGCCTCAAATGTGGTTGGAAGAGTTGTTGAAGAAAGGGTACATATTCCCAAGTGTTTCAACTTGGGGAGCACCAATACTCTTTGTCAAAAAGAAGGATGGAACATTGAGGTTGTGTATTGACTTTAGAAAGTTGAATAAAGCCACTATGAAGAACAAATACCCTCTACCCAGAATTGATGACCTCTTTGATCATCTAAGAGGAGAAAATATAAACTTGAGATCTAGATACCATCAAGTAAGAATCAAGGAAGAAGACATCAATAAGACAACGTTTAGAACCAAGTATGGACATTATGAATTTGTAGTGGTTCCATTTGGACTGACCAATGCACCAATTGTATTATGTGCTTAATGAATGGCATATTCAAAATTTATTTGGATAAGTTTTTCATTGTGCTCTTGGATGACATACTTATTTATTCTAAGTCTGAGGAAGAATGTGAACATCACTTGGGGTTGTTGTTGCAAGTATTGAGGGAACATCAACTTTATGCCAAACTTAGTAACTTTTATTTTTACCAAGAACAAATCCAATATTTGGGGCATATTATTTCAGAACAAGGTATAGTAGTAGATCCATAAAATATCGAATCCATTAGAGGATGGCCAACACCCAAGAATGTTTCAGAAATCATATATTTTATGAGATTATCTAGATACTACATGAGGTTTATAGCAGGGTTCTGTAAGATTATTCATCCTATCAATTCTTTACAAAAGAAGGGAATTAAATTTGAATGGAAAGTTGAATGTGAAGATAACTTTAATTTGTTGAAAGAATTGCTTACTAGTGCGCCTATTTTAAATATTGTTGACCCAAATGAGAATGTTTTGGTATGTAAAAATGCATGCAAGGAAGGACTTGGTGGATTCCTCCCTCAAAATGGACATGTCATTGGTTATGAGTCCAAAAAACTCAAAGAACATGAGAGGAATTATGTCACACACGATTTGGAGTTTGCTACCATAGTTCATGCATTGAAGATGTGGAGGCATTATCGCAAGGAAAAGAGATTTGAACTAAGGACAAGCCATAGTGGTCTGAAATATTTTTTTGAACAACTAACTTTGAATGCCAGGAAAACAAGATGGATAGAATTTTTAAGTGAGTATGACTTTGACATCAAGCATATCAAGGGGAAAAAAAATAAATTTGTTGATGCACTTAGCAGAAGAGTACATCTCATGCATGCTATAGTTGTCAGTATTCATCGGTTAGATTTAAAGAGAATAATTTTAGATGTTGTTGTTACAAATCAGCATTGCCTACAGGTAAAAGAAAGTTTACAACAGGAAAATCTATAGAAGAAAATTAAACAGTATGAGATTAAGGAAGATGGATCACTTATGCATAAAAATATAATTTATGTTCCTAGTTCCAAACAAATTAGGAATTTGGTGTTAAAAGAAAATGCATAATGTTGCATATGCCAGACATCCCGGCTACCAAAAAACAATTGCAGTAGTAAGAATCCAATTCTATTGGCTTGGAATGAAGAAGGATGTTGTTGATTGCATTTCCATATGTATGGAATGTCAAGGAGTAAAATTTTAGCATAGACACTCAATTGGTTTGCTTAAGACATTGTCAATTCCAGAGAAGAAATGGGAAGTGGTAACCATTGATTTTATAACTAAATTTCCCGGGACAACAAGGCAACGTGATTCCATAATGGTAGTTGTGGATAAATTGATAAAGGCTGCTCATTTTGTTCCTATGAAAATGACTCATACAACAACTAATATTGCATAAATTTACATGAGAGAAATTGCTAGGTTGCATGGGATACCTAAGGAAACTGTTTCAGACAGAGACACAAAGTTTACTTCAAATTTCTGGAGGGGTTTATTTAAAGGATTCAGTACAAATATGAATTTTAGCACAACATACCCTCCACATTCAGATGGGCAGACATAAAGAGTCATCCAAGTGATTGGAGACATGTTGAGAATGTATGTGATGGATAAACCATCTAAGTGGGAAGATTATTTGCATTTGGTTGAGTTTTCCTATAATAATGGGTATCAAGCTTCACTGAATATGAGCCCATTTGAATATTTGTATGGTAGAAAATGAAATACTCTAGTGCACTAGGACAACCCAGAAAACAGAGTAGTACTTGGGTCGAAATTGCTCAAGGACATGGAAGACCAGATTATTAGAATTAAGCAGAATTTAAAGGCATCTCAAGATAAATAGAAAATTTATGCAGACAAGAATAGGACATCTAGAGATTTAAAGTGGGGGAGCATGTCCTTTTAAAAGTGAATCCCAATAAGAACTCATTAAAGTTGGGTAGTTGTACAAAGATAGCAGCCAAATTTTGTGGTCCATTTGAGATCTTGCACAGAATAGGACCAGTTGCATGCATGCTTGCATTGTCTGCTTCCATGAATGTGCATAATGTATTTCATGTCTCTTTGTTGAAAAACTATGTACATGATCCTAACCATGTTATTGAATGAAATTTGATTCAGGTAGAGCCAAAGGGAGACTTCCAGGTCCAGCCAGTGCGCATATTGAATAGAAAAGTCAAAATGCTCCAGAATCGAGTTATAGAGATGGAAAAATTCCAGTGGACCTGCTACAGTCCTGAAGATGGTAGTTGGGAGCATGAATATGCCAAGTAGGTAGAGTACCCGTGACTTTTTGAATAAATATAGAATTTTGATTTTTGTTTTATATATGCACTTAGGACAGTGCCAAAATAAGGGGGACGAGAATGTAGTACCCTAGTTTTGATTCCCCATATTAAATAATTTTTTTTTTTATTTGATGAAAGGTCAGAGTGCCCAAACAATTAAAGAGGCCAACATGCTAACAAAATGTAATGTTATAATCATTATTAATAATAAAAATGCAATGTTGGTTGTTAGACAGACAAGGACAAGAGTTATAGGGGGATATGATTCCATGAGAGAGGGGGATTAAGGGGCTAAGCCATTTTATCATATTTTATTTACCCATAATTTTTTTAATTAAGAGAAGTGGTTACATGAGCTTCTTGGGAAGGCCATGTGGTTCTTGATTTCCAAGAAATTATATAAACACATCTTGTGGGTTGTTTGGGGGTTCTTTTCCATACACACTTTCACACTTCCATTCATTGTTTATCATTCATCCCCAGTCTTGGTTGGGAAAGGAAAAACAAATTGCTGGGAGAGAATCCATTGTGGGTTGGTTGTAGTGATGTCTGGTGTATTCCAGCCATGAATTTGTTATTTCATGCCTGAGATGCGTTAGCATGTGATAAATTTTATTCACAGTTTTGAGTCTTGAGAGTCCCATCATGGAGACTCTTTACCAAATGAACGGGAGCCCTAGAAGGAGGTGGAAAACCTGAGGGACTGCATGGCAAAGAAGGGGGTCCATTCTCTTAGGTTATGGAGGCTGGAGAGAAGATATTTGGTGTACTTTGGATTCTTGTGTGTTGAGGAACCTGTGAGAACTTGAGTGCTGACTGATTTGGGAAGCTGAGTGACACCCTAGAACCATCCTTTTGGATTCATAGCCCTAGCTCGAGGGTGACATTATTGTTGAGACTTGGAACAACAATGTCTACGATTGGGTCGAATTTCCTTGATCTGCAGTCAGTTGGTGAACCATTTTGTTAAAGACAAGTTCTCTATGTCATGTGTTTTTATTTTGTATATTTATTTTCATTGTGTATTAATTAATATCTTTGATATGTGTATATTTGATGTGTCTGATTGTTGGTTATTGCTATGCATGGCATGTTTAAACATTCTTTATACTATATCATGAATCTTTTTTATTGCATGTGTTGTTATCATTTTTCTTTCATGCTTCTTTAATAATTCAATGGTATCAGAAATTTGAAATAAGTTTGGAAGTGAGTTTTTTAGGTAGCGTGCCCGACCTGTGGATGGTTGGGTAAGTTACATATATACAATAGATCAAGATCTGGGATGTTGTATTTTATCAGTAAATAATGAATCTAATGTTTGTATAGAAGAAGTAGATTTATCTTTTTGTAAAAATTTTGTTGGTTGTGATGAAGGTATGTGGAAAATGTATTTTGATGGTGCTTCATCTTGGGAAGGTTCAGGAGCTCGTGTTCTTTTAATTTCACCCTCTGGGAAATCAATACCACTACATTTTAGACTAAAAATTCACACCACAAATAAAGTTTTTGAATAAGAATCTTTATTTTGGGGTTTAGAAACAACTAGGAAAATGAAATTCATGAATATTGTAGTTTTTGGAGATGCATAATTTATTGTACATAAGATACGAAAACTTTATCAAGAAAATCATCCAACGATGAATGCATGCAGAAATTTGGTCTAGGACTTAATTGAAAAATTATTCTTGTAATTTAATATCCATGAAATCTCTAGAATAATCTAGATGGATATTGTTGGCCACCCACCTATTACATAGGCTCAAATTATAGTTTCCATCTTGGAATTTTTTCTACATCTTTTCGAGTCCCAAAATTCTGGGGTCGTTTTGAGGCCCTAAACAACATTTTTTTTACTTGGAAGCACCCTATAGATCCAGGGTGGGATGTATCAGGTCATTCAAAGTGTTTAATCCTTGGATAGACCTTTATGATGGGGTATTGAATGCTCCAAATAGAGATCGTATGCAAAATTTGCGCCCTCATGAAGTTGACGTATCAACTACCCCCATTAGGGACAACAAACCTTTGGGTGTTTCATCTTTTGGGGTTATGGTTTTGGATGTTTAGGGTTTTCTCATTTATTATTTCTGTTAAAAATACCTTTGGAGCCTCATTTTAATTAGCTTCTTGCTAATGAGCATAGCCGACACATCTCTCTTCAAAGACAGGCTACCACCATTCTACCTAGCTTGTGTGCTTTTCATTTTACAGTCTTTTGTATTCTAGATAGTCATTAATAGAATCTGAGTTTTATTGTATTATTGTTTTCCTTGCAATATCTATGTGTATCTCCTTGTTATATCTATGTTATATTTATGTCTTCATGTCGTTCTCAACATAATCTGGATCAATGGTATTAGATCAGCCTACTTGTCGTTTTTAGTCCATGTCCCCGACGAGGTCAAGGTATAGAGAGTTGGGTATCAAGATTGTTTCTCTTGAGTACAACCGCTCTCACCCACCCTAGATACCTCATATGGTGGAAGAAAAGAGGGACAATGGAGTAGGATATCTTGTCAAACTATTGCTCGAGGAAACCCTCGTGTGACAAAGGAATGAGATGATGGATCATTTTTCCCAGATCCTTCAACAGCTACCAACAGCAATGGAGGCACCTTCAACCAACAGTCACTACGGAGGTGTGACGCCCTTTAAGGCATAAGTTAACTTTGATATTCCTTTATTTGAAGGCCATATAAATGTCGATGCTTTGGAAAAATGTCCAAGTCTGCTAGAGGGTTATTTCTCTATCCAAAAATTTTCCAATATTGAAAAAATCACCTTAGCGCTCCTTAAGGCCCTTCCCCATGTCAAATATTTGTGGGAGACTTACTATGAGAAACATTTCAAGGACGATTCTGTAATTTTTAGGTCAGGACCCACTTGGGTGGATTTTGTTGATGCCCTTGAGGAATAATATTACCCTATTGGAAACTATGACTACCAATACATGAGATCATTACACTACATCAAGAGAGGGGCCAAACAATGTTGGAGTTCACAAATACCTTCCATAACTTGCACACCAATATGGGTATGAAAGACTTCGAGTGGAATCTGGCTCTAAAATATCATGGGGCTCTACACATGTACATCCAAACCGAAATGTATTTTCTAGACATCTTGTCATTGGGATTTGCTTATCGATATGTTGTCAAAATCGCGCAGAAATTTAAGCAACAGAAAAAGCGAGAGTTCGGGTTTGCAAATCCACAACAGTTGAAGTATGGAAATGGTGGCCCTAACTCCCAGGGAAAATGAAAGAGAAAGGATGGCCAATCCCAAGACAACCAGTCCAAGCCACTAGCAAAGAATGGTAATGGGAAGTCAAAGAAGGACACTGGAAAGTAGTACAAGTTCCACAAAAGACATTGGCACAATATTGATGAATGTCACTCCAAAAAATCACTATTGGCTAAGATGAAAGCCTCAACGTCGAATGTTGACTCAGATTTGATTCAGAACACATAGGGAAAAGAGATCATTGACGCAGAACCTAGTGTCACCATTGCTACCAAAAAAATTCCAGTAAGAGGAACCAGAGGAGCCTAAAGAAGGGGAGTGCCTCTTCCACTCACATATGTGGTTGAATGAAACCACATTCTATTTCATTGTAGACAGTGGTAGCTAGAAGAACCTAATATAAATAGAGGTCGTCAATAGGTTGAACCTGACAACGATGTTGCATCCTCAGCCATACACCATAGTTTGGCTCAGTCAAGGGATGAGAAATCTACATCAGCCAGCAATGTCATTTGCACTACGACATCAAACCCTTCAAAGATGATATATTGTGTGATGTTCCCCCCCTTAAAGTTTGTGATGGTTTTTTTAGGAAAACCATATATGTGGAAGCATCATATTGTTTATGAATATAGGCCTTGTAGTGTAATTATTACTTTGGGAGATCAACTCTATAGGATACCGGAGGAATTCTCGACTACTATGGTCTCTTTGATCTTTGTGAAGAAGTGCATAAAGGTGGTCTCTCAGACCAGGAGATTTTTCATCTTTATGGTTTGGTCAAAAGGTAAATGAAAGGTCACTGCAACTGCCGAAACCTTTGCACGAAGTCTCTCTACACAGTAGCAGCAGGTGGACAAGATAGTAGAAGATCACAAAGACATATTTTCCTCACCTATTGGGGTGCATGTGCACTATCAAGTAAAGAACTCAATTGATTTGACATTTAGTGCTCCTCTACCTAATGGACTTGTGTACAAAAGTTCTATTATGGAGAATGAATAAATCAAACACCGGATCCAAGAGTTAATTCCGAAGGGCCACATCAAACCAAGCTCCTCACCTTGTGGGAGCCCAATTGTTCTGGTACAGAAGAAGGACAGTACATGGAAACTTTGTCTTGATTACAGAGCCCTGAACAATATAACAGTCAAGAATCGATACCCAATCCCCCAGATTGATGATCTTCTCGATCATCTCAAGGGAGCCAAGTTTTTCAATAAGATTGATTTGAAATCAGGCTACCACCAGTGATCTGAAAATAGAAGGCTGACTTGTTATACTATGCAAGCACCCCTACTTCATTAAAATAAACTTTACAGGACCTTGCTTCATGTGTTAAAAATATGCAATAAAAACTTATGTGTTAAGTTTTATGCTTCTTCCTTTAAATGCTTATGTGTTAGCAAATGTTCTTGTAGATGGTTAAATATGTACTTCACATAAATACACAGCAACAATACTTGCAGCAAAAAAACCATCAAATGCACAACAAGAACAACATGATAAAGGAGTTCACCCCCCTACGGGCTACATCTCCTTGAGCCTCCATAATGGACTTGGCTCTCTGGGATTAATTTGGCAAAAGTTCTTTTACAAGCTGCTGCTCAACTCCAATGGAAAAAAAAACTGCACCATTGAGATCAGAACACATAAAAACCCCAAAAATGACTAATACAACTCTGAAAACGGATCATGGCTCATCTGGGCATGATCTCCTCTACATGTGGCCATAAGCTTCTCTGAGCTTCTCTTTGGCAAAAACACCTGTAAAAGTCCTTAAAAGCCTCTGAAACCTATCCCAATGTGTTCAGAGCATAGCAATTAGCCAAACATGATATTTAAATCACAGAAAACAGACATAGGCTCACCAAACCATGTCCTCGATAAAAAAGGGCTTCAATCTCCCTGGAGCTCTCTGAAACTTCAATGGTGAAAAACTTGCTGAAGAAGTCTTCAAATGGTTGTGAAAACTGCACCAATGGATCCAGCACGTCCAAAAACCCCTGGTTGGGCTTTTACGGCACCTCAAACGGCCAAACGATGAAGAAGTTAGGCCTCCTCCATTTTTCTTCTTCAAGCTTTGCTGGAACTGGTTCTACAAATCGCACTTTTGTGCACATGAACCTGGAACACGCTCCCAATGTGCGTTATAACCTGGCACCAGGCGCAACCGCACCAACGGTGCAAACCGTAGGATGGTTAGGACGCCTCCAGCCCCCAACCGCCTAGCATTCGGTCACTTGGGTCATACGACCTCGGGCTATGGACAAAAGGGCTAACGGACACAACTGTCCCGCATAACCGTCCAAACTATATTAAAAAAAACCGCGCGCAACGGTCATACAAAACCGTGGGTCAAAATATAAACCGCACGCCCATATATAATGTTATAAAACTTGGGTTATAGTTCCAAAACCCCGCACATTATATATTACCACTCCCGTGCGCGATATAATAATATGTGGTTATAAAAACTATGGTTTAAATAAACCCGCACCACATATAATACAACGGTCATATATATAATAAAACTTATGGTTATATATGAAATGGACCCACGGGTTAAGTTTTAAAACCCGCGCGCAAACGGAATGTAACACGGTCACATAAAAAAAATCCACGCGACCACGGGCCGGGCTTAGCAGCCGGCCCGACCCCTTTTCCATTGCATACACGCATCAAACTTAAATATAAGCCCGCCCACTTTATACACAAGGAACATTGGCGGGAATCTTGGCTAGCGGAAATATGTTAAGGCTTTGGCAAGAGGGGAGGTCGCCGGTTCAAATCCCGTCGGCTCCATAATATTTTAATCAACAAACCAATGAACCATTAACCAATAACCGAGGGACACGTGGCACCCATGGATTGGGCCACGTGCCCTCATACCATTTGCCAAAAACAAGACACGTGTCAACATCCAATTGGACAACCACCATCAAATGAAAACATGCCACGTCATCAATGATGCCACGTCAGCAATATGGTACGGCCCTCCACGTGGCCGTACGAACTGTACGGATAGGTACAGTCAACATTTTTTTTCCCTGTTTGACTTTCCGAACAGATCGCCATAACTTTCGCTCCCGACGTCCGTTTGAGACGAAATGAATTGCGTTGGGTTCGTGACGACGAGGGATACTCTCACGTCCGATTTGAGGCAATTCCGAGAACATCAATTTTTGAGCTAAAATTTGACCCCTGATCCAGATTTTGATCAACCAGGTGTCAATTAAGCAAACTAATGTATGGAAGATAGCCTTCAAGTCTAAAGAAGGTCTCTTTGAGTGGTTGGTCATGCCTTTCAGCTTGACTAATGCCTCGGCCACATTCATGCGGATGATGGATGACATATTGTGTCCATTCACAAACTCCTTTGTGGTCATATATATGGATGACATCCTCATCTTCAACAAAAATCTCAAGGAACATTTGAAGCATATTCAACAACTCTTGGGAACCTTGCGATTACACAAGTTATATGCCAATTTGGAGAAGTGTTCCTATGGCATGAAAAGAATCCAATATTTGGGATACATCGTGGATGAGGAGGGTGTGCATGTGGATCTAGCCAAGATCCAATTCATCTGCAATTGGTCAGCCCCGAAGACAATGACCGAATTCCATAGCTTCTTGGACCTCACCAACTTCTACCACAAGTTTGTGTTGGGGTTCTCTCATATCGCTTGGTCCCTAAGCTAGGTGACCAAGGTTGGAGTGAAGGCCAAGTTTGTGTGGGTTGCATCCCAACAGAAAGAATTTGAGGATTTGAAATTACACTTATGCCCAGCACTAGTCTTTGTTATTCCAGATCTGAAATAGTCATTTGAGATTGAGACAAATTCTTCAGATTATGCTATTGGTGTAGTTCTCACTCATCATGGGCATCTGGTATCCTATCAAAATGAAACACTATTTGATGTTGTTCACAGATACCCCACCTATGACAAAGAGATGTGCTCCATAGTGCAGGCATGTCGACAGTGGAAGAATTACATTCTGGGTAAGGAAAAAATCATCCACATGAATCACAAACCTTTGTAATTCATGCAAACACAAGGAAGGTTATAGAAGGACCGCTATCATAAATAGTCCATGTACCTGCAACAATTCCACTTTAACATTGAGAACAAGAAGGGAATCACCAACCATGTTGCAAATTTCATTAGTCGAACCCCAATTGTTGAGCAGCTAAACTTTTTGAGCAAATCCAGCACATCCAACAACAAGTGCATAATATTTTGCATAAATCCAATGCCAAGTACAAGTAGCACCATGATCAACATCGAGTACCACACAAGTTCCAGGTGGAAGATAAGGTATGGTTGCATTTGCAAAAAGAGCGCCTCACGGGACTGTTGATTGTGAGTTGTGGTCATTTTCCTTTGATAAATTTTGTGTATCCTTGACTTATGACAGTGAAAAAAAATTGGATAAATTGAAGGTTCATCATGAGGATTGGGTTGAAAATATAGATAACATTGTTAGACCTTGGAAAGAATTAGAATTTAAACGAAACAGATATGGCTTAGGATATGAAAAGGATCATGGTAACCTTTTTCATATTCCTAATTATTGTAAACCAATTATATTGATAAAAATTATGGCAAGATCATAATGAAGAAAACTAAGAAAGATCAAGAAACAATGAGATGGTGGTAAAAGGCATAAGCCATTAATTTCCACATTAACATATTCAAAAAGCAAGTACATATAGTACAATGATCAATAACCACCATTAACAGTCCACATAACTAACACAAGCTAACAAGGTGGTATGAGGACTATGATTAGGATAAATGATGCTAACAGACCCCCCCTTAATCATTAGTCCGTACAAATGTACCAGCTAGCAACAAAAACCAGTGCAAAAGATGATAACATATCCAATTCTTCAATATGTAACTCGGGTATGAAACCTCATGAGTGTCGATGAAGATCCACCTAAAAAAACTACCAAATGTGGATGTTGAAAACTAAATCTAGAAAACTCATTGTGCATCAAATGAGCCATATATCCTCTGAGTGGTCACTAAAGTGAACCCAAACCAACCAGAGGAAATCCTAATGAGAAATGAATTAGTTGCAAGTATAGCACATCCCAATGTGCCAAGAGGAAAGAGCAGAAGAATTTTATGTCCTCTGCCAGGTCAAAATACTATCCCTAAGAATTATGAAGACTATGAATCTCTCACATATCAACACATAAAAAAATTGTCGAAAATCCTTCTGATAGAAAAAAGTGTCGAACAACATCCAAAACATGTATATGAAAATCATGTATGCAAAAAAAAATTGAGTAGTAAAATAGGTTGGTACTGCTCCAAATCCTGAACACAAATTTCCATCAAACATGTCTGGCAATCCATCAAATTCCAAAAAGTGGAAAACTATCCATCCAATATCCAATAACTCGAAAGTCATCAATCTATCAACCATCAATCTCCCAAAAATCCTTACCAATCAAAGACTCTATGTGAGTGATATGTTCTAACATCATCAAATCCATCATCCAATTAGGAAACAAACATCATGTCCTGAAACGATCATCCATCATCCTGAAATCATAAATTCATCTGCAATCATGAATCATGAATCCATAATAAATCATCATAAGTTGCAATCCTGTAAGTTAGACTTCAAAACTTGAATTCTGACATATCAATATTTTCCCTCTGTCGAATGTAAAGTGAGAAGTCTAGATAATGAGATATACCCCCCCCTGAAAGTGGAAAAGGGTAATTAAATCGTCTTCAAGTGAAATCTGGAGACTCGATCTTCAACTCAGAATACTACATCAAGCAAGCCCTAATCTTGCTCTGTATCATCCAATCCTGGAAAACATTCATATCCGCCAAATGTAGAAATATATCCAATAAAGTATGGTTGTACCTATGTATAAACACATTGATAAGATCGTTCCAATAACTTAGCTTCAAAAATCCAACACCAAGTCCCTAACCTTTCAAAATTTACTTGTTTCCTTTGAATCTTTAGTTGCTTCCAACACTTTTTTGAGACATGGTTTTTCTTCCCACAAAAAACACATGGGTGGAGATAAAAATAGTTTAACTCAACATGGGCAACTTGGTGACAGTGTCGACACAGTAAAAATCATTTGTCCAACTGAGCATCATCAACCAACAAATCCTTAATACTTGTATTATCATCAATATCCTCAACAATATTATCATAATCAAAATTTATACCGGCATCTTGATCAACATCGTGAACATGTTCCTTATCAAGTTCTTCCTTCCTATCAACATTAACTAAAAAACCACCTCTTACAAATGTAGTTAGCTTACAATAATTAGGAATATGAAAAAGTTTATCATGATCCTTTCCATATCCTAAGCCATATATGTTTCGTTTAAAGTGTAATTCTTCCCAAGGTATAACAAATTTATCTATATTTTCAACCTGATCCTCATGTTGAACCTTCAATTTATCCATTTTTTTTTCATTGTCATCAGTCAAGGCTACACTCATTTCATCAAAGGAAAAAGACTGCAACCCACAATCAACAAGCGCAAGTTTGTTTCCGTGTTCCTTAAGTTTGTTTTCTAGTTCCTTGGTGTCATCATTAAATGACGTCAACTGCCCAGTCAAAAACTTTGTTTATGTTTAAAAGTAGATGTACCTTTTTGTGCAGTATGCGAAAACAAGTAAGAACATTAGTGAGTGTTCATTTTTACATAGAAATTGTAGATTCTAGAGTCTTGCTAATCAATGTGTGCAACATATTAAACATTTTGTCATTTCTTTCCATTTTTAAGTGCTTCAAATATGCCTAATGTGCAAACTTCGAGGCCTCCTTTTTTAACCTTGTTATTCAATTTCAGATGGGTTTTACAAATATATTTGAACCCCCTTAGGTAACCTTCCAGATTATGCAAAAGACTTCAAAGTTATGTGTTGATTTGTTTTCAAGTGCAAATATTTTTTTGATTGCCTCCTAAAAACCTTGATTTGTCTTCTTTATATGAGAATATATTAGATTTATTGGTGTTCATGTACTTGTTTATCAAGAAAGAAGCAATATAAACCAATCCACACATAGAGAAAGAACCTAAGACACCCTTATTCAATTTTGGGTGGGACTAGGAGTGGTAAAAAAAAATTACTGAATTACAATTTTCCTTCTAACTCCCATTACAAAATATGCAAAATATAAACCACCTTATTACTTATTACTGATTACTCCTTTTACAACTTCCATTATGTCTTCAAACAAATTTCCTATGTCTCCTTTTAGGAATGCCAAAATATCTTCAAATGCAATTTTCCTTTATAGCTCCTTTACAATATCCATACAACACTTTACCAAGGTCACTTTACTAACTAACCTTATGTGTTCTCACTTTGTCAACTAACTTTTAAATTTTAGTGATCCATCCAGAATCACTTTTATATTCATCATAATAAATCTTTCAAATAGATATAGATTAAAGAACCCTCAGCAAAAGATATTCATTCGTTGCCAATACTAACATTCATACCAGAGTTCGCACCCAGCAGCAGAGTTTGCTTCCTTCCTCTTTACGCTCAATCGTTCCTTTGATGTGTGCACAGATCTCTCCCAAAAATAATTGTAAAAGGATAAAACTTTCCCTTGTAATACTAAAACCATTGAGCAACTCTCTTTATGGCCAGAGTTCCATGAAAATATTTTTCAAGTGAAGGAGAGATGACACTAGGCACAATGCCACAGCAACAAACCTAATTGATTATCGATATTTTTCCAATCTAATATCAAACCATCTTTGAGGTTGTCACGTTATATAAAACTCCACAGACAGACAGTTTTAATGGCATTATCACATAAACTTTAGACAGATTGATCAAAATTCCATCGCCATGAAGCTTTCTGCTAAGATTATCAAGATGGACACATTGATGCAATCCCTCGCTACCTTGAATTTGCATTCAAGACCACCTTCACAAGTGCTTCAGTCTCGAGAACCTGTTCAGCTACTACCCGCTGCCATCTTATCACCCATGATTACGTTATTACTCACATTAAATACTGTAACAGTATTGTAAACAACATGGCCCATTTTTGCAACAACTCAACATTCAAAAGAGAGCAGCATTAGATACATTTGTTTTTGGATTGATTCAATCAAGAGGATTACTTTACTACAACAGATCTCTTGCTTCTGCTGGTAGAAAATACTACAAATTCCAAAACCTAAGCACAGACTTTGTGGAACAAATCTGAATCTTATATATCACCCCAAATTTGAAGCAGCGATCTCTCTCCCCTAAGAGTGGAATTCTAAACCAGAGTCACAATCACTCTACCATCATTGCATTTTCCATTGGTCACAAGTGCATTGCAGGGAATGGTTTTTGCATAGTATGCCTGAAACTTAAGCCGTCTTCAGAGATTATGGAAATAGGTGTTCAACCGCCAGTAGAATTGACAAAGTGTCCCTACACAGACGCTCCAAATGGTTACCAAGTCCAGGGCATTGGTCGCTTCATCGAATCGGCTTCCTTAATTCTTTGAATGGGAAGATACCGCATGGAGTGAGCTCTTAGGTTTCACGTCGGGTTCATAGCGCAGAGACTATGAATCCATTTTCAGATCTCCAAGCATCTTACAATTCTTGAACTTGAAAACATCATTGCTCCTCTTTATCCTCATTGAACATCCATCGTTGCCACTTAACAAATCGATGCAACAAATTCATCAGGTTCACTGCTCGGCCAACTTGTAACTGCTTGGACGCACCAAATCGAGGGTCGTGGAGGAACCACACGGTTCTGGTTGAGAGTCGAACGGGCTTATGGTTCCAGCAAGTCGGATCAGGATTTTGGGGTATGTATTTTAGTTGTTGCGAGCAAATGGAGGCCGCAGTCGAGGGTCGGTCCCTTTAAATTTCTGGTTGCTTCTTTCAAATTTTTCTACAGATATATCTCTGCAGTGATAAACCCTAGCTCACGAGAGTTTTTAAGACACTTTTGGAAGGATGGTCACTATTGTTGAGTGATAATCGCAATATATAGAAGCATCGCAGGGGATATGACCAACATTCCGGAGGAGGACCAGCAAAGAATGACCAATAAGAAACATTATGAGGATGTATGCATAGTTTTTAAAATGATCAAATCTCATAGAGGAATGTTACGGGTTCCATTAGAAGGGAAAACAGTAATTTACATTTCGTTATTCACATCCTCATCAAATCTTTCACCATCTTCATCAACATCTCCCAATGACCTTTGCTCTGATAAATTATTCTTCCACAGTTCATAAGTATCAAACAATGTTGTGATACTACATGATAAAAATTAGGGCAAGATCATAATGAAGGAAACCAAGAAACATCAAGAAACAAGGAGATGGAGGTAAAAGGCATAAGACATTAATTTACCCATTAATTTATTCACAAAATAAGTACATATAGTACAATGATCAATAACCATTGTTAACAGTCCACATAACTAACAAAAGCTAATAAGGTGGTATTAGGACTATGATTAGGACCAAAAATGCTAAAAAGGACCCCATCGGAAGCTACGTCGACCTTACACTATCACCAAGGATGTGGGTGATAATGATTTTCAATTAAGTATTCCTCCTTTCCTTGGATTGCACCTGGTATTAAATGTGGAACTGTTGCGACCATATTTTCCACCTCTCTTGGACACTTCGGACGTGATCGAGCACTTGACCCTTAAGAACTAAATCTTGACTGCATTGAATAGGAGAAATTTGATCGGATCATGGACACCAAGATGAAGGGAACCCTCCAGCAGAACATCCAACTCTATCAAGTCGTCAAAGTAGGGTAGTTTCTTCATCAGGGAAAGTGGCTCACTAGGAGTCAGATTCAACAAAAGTTTCCCCATTTGATGGAGGAACTTGACGCAATGGAAACCATTTCTTCCTAAGGAGAGAAGAATAATCTAGGTGGACATTGGTGGTCACCCACCTGTTCCACTGACTCAAATCACAATTTTCATCTTGGCAGTTTTTCTACATTTTTTCGGGTCCCAAACTTTCAGGGTCGTTTTGAGGCCCTCAACGATGTTTTTTTGACTTGGAAGTGCACAATATATACCAATTGGGATGTATTGGCCCATTCAAAATGTGTACTCCTCGGATATACCTTTCCAACAGGGTATCGACCACCTCAAATGAAAATCGTATGCAAAAGTTGTGCCCCCAGGAAGTTGACGTATCAACTACCCCCATCGGGGCCCATAAACCTTTTGGTGTTTCATATTTTGAGGTTAGGGTTTTGGATTTGTAGGGTTTTATCATTTATGTTTTATGTTAAAAATTTCTTTAGAGCCTTATTATAATCGACTCTTGTGGATGAGCGTAGATGACACATCTCTCCTCAGAGATAAGCTACCACCATTCTAGCTATCTTATGTGCTTTGCATTTTACAGTTTTGTATTCCATACAATCATTAATAGAATCTAAGTTTTATTGTTTTACTGTATTAATGTGTTCCTTGCAATATCTGTGTATCTCCTTCATACATCTATGTTATATTTATTCCGTCATGTTGTTCTCAAAATAATCCAGATGAGTGGTATCAGAGCAGTCTGCTCCTTGCCATTCTTAGTGCATGTCCCTGACGAGCTCAGGGTATAGAGAGTTGATTCTCGAGCTTGTATCTCTTAAGGAAAACTAATCTCGCCTACCCAAGAAACTTCCTACAGTGGAAGAAAACAGGGACGATGGATTAGGAGATCCTATCAAATTGTTGCTCAAGGAATCCCTCGCACGACAGAGGAACAAGATGATGGATAATTTCACCCAGATCCTTCTACGGATGTCGATGAAAACGGAGGCACTTTTAACCAGCAGTCACTTCAGAGGTGTGACACCCTTAAAGGTACAAGTTAACTTTGATATTCCTTTATTTTAAGGCCATATAGACACCAATGCTTTGAAAAATGGTTAAGTCTTCTAGAGGGTTATTTCTCTATCCAAAAAGTTTCCAATAGTGAAAAAATCGACTTTGCGCTCCTTAAGGCCCTTCCCCATGTCAAATATTGGTGGGAGACTTACTATGAGCAACATGTCGAGGATGAGTCTGCAATTTTTGGGCTAGGATCCACCTGAGTAGATTTTGTTGATGCCCTCAAGGAACAATATTACCATGTTGGAAACTATGACGACCAGTACACGAGATAGGCCACACTACATTAAGAGAGGGGCCAAATCGTGTTGGAGTTCACAAACACCTTCCATACCTTACACAACAAGTTGGGTATCAAATACTTTGAGCATCATCTAGTTCTAAAATATCGTGGGGCTCTACACAAGTACATCCAAACTGAAATGGATTTTCTAGACATCTCATCATTGGGACTTCTTATCAATATGTTGTCGAAATTGAGTAGAAATTTAAGCAGCAGAACAAGCAAGAGTTTAGATCTGCAAATCTGCAACAACTAAAGTATGGTAAGAGTGGCCCTAACTCCCAAGGAAAAGGATAGAGCAAGGATGGCCAATCCCATGACAACCAGTCCAAGCCACCAGCAAAGAAAGGTAATGGGAAGTCGAAGAAGGACAGTGGAAAGTGGTGCGAGTTCCACAAAATCCCTTGGCACAATACTAATGAATGTCACTCCAAATAGTCATTGTTGGATGAGATGAAAGCCTCGGGGTAGAATCTTAACCTAGACTCTGATTCATAACTGGAAAAGGGAAAATGGATCATTGACCCAGAACCCAGTGTCACCGTCGCTACCACAAAAGTCCAACAAAGGGAACCAGAAGAGCCTGAAGAAGGGGAGTGTCTCTTCCACTAACATATGTGGGTGAAATGGACCCCACTCCATTTCATTATATACAACAATATCCAGAAGAACCTAATCTCAGTAGAGGTCGTCAAGAGGTTGAACCTAACAATGACATCACATCCTCTGCCATACACCATCAGTTGGCTCAGTCAGGGACAGTACATCTACGTTAGCCAACAATGTCGCATGCACTATGGCATCAAACCCTTCAAATATGAGGTATAGTGTGATGTTTTCCCCCCTTGAAGTTTGTGATGTTGTTTTAGGACAACCATATATGTGGAAGCGTCATGTTGTTTATGAATCTAGGCCTCGTAGTGTCATTATTACTTCGATAGATCAAATCTACAGGGTAACAGAGGCAATACCAACTACTGTAGTCTCTTTAATCTCCGTGAAGCAGTGCAAAAAGGTGGTCTCTCAGACTAGGATATTTTTCCTCTTTGTGGTTCGGTTGAAAGGTGAATGGAAGGTCACTAAAACCGCCAAAATCTTTGCTTAGGGTCTCTCTACACAGCAGCAACATGTGGACAAGATAGTAGAAGAGAACAAAGACATGTTTTCCTCACCTACCGGGGTGCATGTTCAATGTCAGGTAAAGCACTCAATTGATTTGACACTTGGTACTCCTCTTCCTAACGACCCTGTGTACAAGTGTTTTGTTATGGAGATTGAAGAAATCAAATGCTAGATCTAATAGCTAATTATGAAGGGCCACATCATACCAAAATCCTCACCTTGCGGGAGCCCAATCGTTTTGGTATAGAAGAAGGACGGGACATGGAAATTTTCTATTGATTACAAAACCCTGATCAAGATCACAGTCAAGAACCGATACTCAATCCCCCGGATTTATGATCTTCTCGATCAACTCAAGGGAGCCAAGTTTTTTAGTAAGATTGATCTGAAGTCGAGATGCCACTAGGTTTCGATTGAGAAAATCGATGTATGGAAGACATCCTTCAAGTCTAAAGAAGGTATCTTCGAGTGGTTTGTCATGCATTTCGTATTGACTAATTCCCCGGCCACATTCATGTGGATGATGGATGACATATTGTGTCCATTCATAAACTCCTGTGTGGTTGTATATATGGATGACATCCTCATCTTCAGCAAAACTTGGGAGGAACATTTGAATCATAGTTAGCAAGTTTTGGGCACCCTACAACGACACAATTTATATGCCAATTTGGAGAAGTGTTCCTTCGGCATGAAGAGAATACAATATTTGGGAGAAATCATGGATGAGATGGGTGTGCATGTGGATTCATCCAATATCCAAGTCGTTCATGATGGATCATCCCCAAAGAAAATGAACGAGCTCCGCAACTTCTTGGGCCTCGCCAACTTCTACCATCAGTGTGTGTTGGGGTTCTCTCATATCACTTGGGCCCTAAGCCAAGTGACCAAGGGTGGAGCGAAGGCCAAGTTTGTGTGGTTGGTGTCCCAATAGAAATCATTTGAGGATTTGAAACTCCACCTCTGTTGAGCACCATTACTTATTCTTCCAAACCTGCAATAGTCATTTGAGATTGAGATAGATTCTTCAGATTATGTTATCGATGCAATCCTCACACATCATGGGCATCTGGTAGCCTATAACAATGAAACATTATATGTTGTTGTTCATATATACCCCAGCTACGACAAAGATATGTACTCCATTATGCAGGCATGTCGAGAGTGGAAGCATTACATTTTGGTGAAGGAAATGATCATCCACATTGATCATAGGCATTTGTAATTCATGCAGACACGAGGAAGGTTACATAATGATGACCATCAAAAGTGGTCCACGTACATGCAGAAATTCCACTTGAACATCAAGTACAAGAAGGGAAGCACTAACCATGTCGTATATTTCCTTAGTCGACCCCCAGTTGTGGTGCTAACCACAATTCTTAGCTCCTGTGGGAATGAGATTTTCGAGTGGCCACAATTATACAATAATGACTCTAACTTTGTTTTTTCCTATCAGACGTTGAGCACAAGAAAAATAGTTCCATACTTTCAAGATGGATTTCTATTCCATCTGAGCCATCTATGTGGTCCTTCAAGCGAGCGTGCAAATTTGATCTTGGAAGCTCATTACAGTCGGTCAGTAGGACATTTTGGTGTAGACAAAATAGTGGAAATACTACAAAAGAATTTGTAATTGTTGAAGCTTCGACAATATGTCCACAAGTACATCATACCATACACTTCTCGTGCCATTGCCAAGATATCCATCAATAAATAGGGTCTATATACCCATCTTCCTACTCTGGATAGGCCTTGGGAGTCCATCTCCATGGATTACATGTCTAGTCTACCTTCAACCAAGCATGGGAATGCTTGTGTCTTTGTGGTTGTTGATCGATTCTCTAAGATGGAAATTTTGGCACCCTACAAGAAGAGAATGATAGTTGAGGCCACCTCCAAGCTCTTCTTTGAATTTTTGGGTTCATTTTGGGCTCCCACAAACCATTATCTCAGATCGAGATAGTAGGTTCTTGAGCACTTTTTGGTCCAACCTATGGTCGATGATGGACACCAAGATGACTAAATTTAATTCCTTCTACCAAAAGAACAATGGACAAACAAAGGTAGTCAACAGGATGATTTTCTATATCTTAAGGATGTACAATTCCAAACATCCATGCACGTGGGATGAAATCCTTCCTTATGTTCAACATAGATACAACAGATCCCTCCACAGCTCTATTGACCACAGCCCTTTTCAGGTGTGCTTGGGGTTCTAACCATTGGCCCCCATTGCAGCTACAAATGAATATTCATCCCATGCTCAGACCAAGGCTAATCGAGCAAGAAAATGTTTTGAGAAAATCCAGCACATCCAACAACAAGTTCATTATATTTTACAGAAATCCAATGCCAAGTACAAGCAGTGCCACAATCAGCATCGGGTACCACACAAGTTTCAGGTGGGAGATAATGTATGGTTGCATTTGCAAAAATTGTGCCTCATAGGACCCCAACCGAAGCTACTCCCACTCTGATACGAGCCTTACACCATCACCAAGGTTATGGGTGAGAATGATTTTGAATTAAGTTTTCCTTGTTTCTGTGGCTTGCACCCAGTATTTAATTTTGAACTTCTTCAACCATATTTTCCACCTATCCTGGACACTTTAGACGCGGTCAAGAACTTGGCCCCTACATATCTCAATCCTAACTGCATTGAACAGGAAACAGTTGATCAGATCAGGGAAACCAAGATGAAGGGCACTCTCTAGTAGAACATCCAACTCTATTGGGTTGTCAAAGCAAGGCAATTTATTCATCGGGGAAAGTGGCTTACAAGGAGTTAGATTCAGTAGAATATTCCCCATATAATGGAGGAACTTCATGCATTGAAGACCATTTATTCCTAAGAGGGGAGGACTGATCCAGGTGGACATTAGTGTCCTCCCACCTATCCCACTGGCTCAAATTACAGTTTCCATCTTGGCAGTTTTTCTATAGTTTTTCAAGTCTGAAACTTCCAAGGTTGTTTTGATGCCCTAAACAATGTTTTTTTATTTGGAAGTGCCCAATAGATATCAATAGAGATGTATTGGGCCATTCGGAATGTGTACTCCTTGGATATACCTTTCTACCGAAGTACTAAGCACCCCAAACTAAGATTGTATGAAAATTTTGTGTCCTCAAAAAGTTGATGTAACAACTACCCCCATCATGGCCTACAAACCTTTTGGTGTTTCATCTTCCAAGATTAGGGTTTTGTATGTTTATGTTTTTCTTATTTATTCTTTATGTAATCAGCTTCTTGCAAATGAGCATAGTTGACACGTCTCTCTTCATAGATAAGCTACCACCATTCTAGTTAGCTTGTGTGCTTTGCATTTTAGATTCTTTTGTATTCCAAATAGTCATTAATAGAATCTATTTTTTATTCTTTTATTGTATTATTGTGTTCCTTGCAATATATTTGTGTATCTCCTTGTTATATCTTTGTTATATTTATGCCTTCATGTCATTCTCAAAATAATCTGGATCATAGACACTTAAATCAACATGCAGATTAATTGGCAGTGATAACAAGTACATTTAGACCTCCAGTTATTCCAAGGCTAAAATATGAATTGGAGATGAGGTACATACCTTTTATTCCAAACAATTTCAAGCATTGGCAAGTGCTTGAGGATGATCAGCAAATTAAGAAATCTTTAGAAATGGTAGATGAATTTTCTGCTAGTCATATTGATCAAGATAATAAAAATGATAATGATCAACCAGAACAAGAATCTAAATTAAAAAATATGATTGCCAATCATAAATTCATTTTGTTACGAAACAATCATATCCCAAAGGACTGGTACCTTTACATAAACTATTTGATGAGAATGATGTTGTTGCCAAACCTTTTGTGCCTCCACAAGCTGAAGAAGTGGAAGACTATAATATTGGAATTGATCAAGAACCAAAATTCATCAAAATTTCAAAGTATTTATGTATTGATCAGAAAAAGAGGTAAGTTAATCTACTCAAAGAGTATATTGATGTTTTTGCATGGAAATATGAAGACTTAAAAACATACGATGTCAGTATTATTCAGCATAGGATTCCACTCAAAGTCGGAACTAAGCCTTTTAAAAAAAAATTAAGGCAAGTTCATCCTATTTTTCTTCCAAAAATTGAAAAAGAATTGAAGAAGCTACTAGATGCCAAGATAATAGCCCCTCTCATATATTTAGCTCGAGTAGCAAATTTAGTTCCTGTGAGGAAGAATAATGGAGAAATAAGATTGTGTCTTGATTTCAGAAATTTAAATAAGTTTTCATTAAAAGATAACTATCTTCTTCCTAAAATGGATTATATTATGCAAAAGGTGGTTGGAGCCAACAAGATTTATATTATTGATGTTTTTCTTGGCTACAACCAGATTGCAATGCATAAGGATGATAGAGAAAAGACGACATTCACTACACCTTAGGGTACATTCATGTATGATAAAATTCCCTTTGGTTAGAGAATGTAGGTGCAATTTTCAGAGAGCTATGGATATAACTTTTGTTGGTGAAAAAGACAAATTCATGGTTATTTATTTAGATGATTTGACTATTTTTTCAAATTCAGATGAAGATCATTTAAATCATCTTCGACGGACATTTCAGAAATGTAAAAAATATAGTTTATCTTTGAATCCTAAAAATTTACATTTTGAAATGCAAGAAGGTAAGCTATTGGGACATATTGTTTCAAAGGGAGGTGTTAAAATTGATCCACGGAGAGTTGAAGCAATCAAAATTGTTGAATTACCCATAAATAAGAAAGAAATACAATCATTTTTGGGTAAGATTAATTTTTTGAGAAGATTTATTCCAAATTCTGTTGAGATTTTTAAAGATATAACAGATATGATTAAGAAATATAGTGATAATAGATGGTCTTTAGAATCTAAAAATTCATTTGAACAAATGAAAAGAGCTTTTGGAGAAGCACCAGTTTTACCAAGTCTGGACTATACTAAATATTTTATCATATTTTCTTTTGCTTCTGAAAATACAATTGCAGTTTTTTTGTTACAAAAAATAATGAAGAATATGAATAGCCAATTGCTTTATTTAGCAATAATCTGAGAGATGCCGAGTTGAAACATAATATTCTTGAAAAACGGGCTTATGCACTAGTAAAAGCTTTGAAATGTTTTAGAGCTTATATATTATATTCAAAAATAGTTGCATATGTGCATAACAACATAATAAAAGATATTCTTAGCCAACATGGCAGTGATGAAGAGGGAAGTGGATAGAGAAAATATAGGAATATGAACTAGAAATAAAGGCTATAAAATTAATCAAAGGTCAAGGATTGGCAAAGTTGTTGGCAAAATCAAATTCCAGAGTTTTGGGAGTAAATCTCATTTCTCAAGTTTCAACAGATCTTGTACCAGAACCTGAGGAAAGGAATCCACAACAGCCTTTTTTAAAGGTACATGAAAAAAATTATTCATCATTATGGTATAAGCATATTGTCTTTTATTTAAAAACTTTAGAGTTTCCATCTCATTTTAACAAATCGAAAGCTAGATCTTTAAAATTGCAAGCAATTAAATATTGTGTTATTGATGAAAAACTTTATTGGAAAAATCCTTTAGGTATTCTGTTAAATTGTGTTATTGAAGAATAAATAGGAGGAATAATTGATGAATTTCATAAATAAATATGTGGAGGTCATCATGCTTGGAGAGTTATAGCATACAAAATTTTAAGGGTTGGTTATTATTGACCAAAATTATTTACTGAGGTAAATGCAAGAGTTAGATCATGCAAAGAGTGTTAGATTTTTGTTGGAAAACAGAAATCCCCTTCTTTACCATTAGTACCAATCAAAGTTGAAGAACCTTTCCAATAGTGGGGCTTAAATTTTATTGGATAAATTCATCCTTCATCAAGTGGACAACATAAGTGGATCCGAACATCTACATGTTATTTTACAAAATAGGTGGAGGCTATTCATACAATATCAACTACTCATATGGTTGTTATCAAATTTCTTGAAGAAAATATTCTAGCCATGTTTGGATGTCCTAGAAAGATTATAATTGATAATTATTAAGCTTTCAAGTCTATTGCTATGATTAATTTTGCCAAAAATATAACTTAATTCTTTGAAATTATACTGCATATTGTCCTCAAGGAAATGGATTAGTTGAATCATCAAATAAAATCTTGATGAGAATAATCAAGAAAATATTAGTTGAGAACAAAAGAGTTTGGCATTCACATCTCAAGTATGCACTTTCAGAAAATAGGATAAGCACAAAAATATCAACAGACACATCTCCTTTTCAGTTGGTATATGGTGTCGATGTTGTTCTTCCTATTCAACTTACTTTACAAGTTATGAAGTTGTTAAAGGATGTAGATGAAGAACCTAATGATCTTACTAGAAGAATTAATCAAATAATTGAAGTGCAGCAGAGTAGAGAACAGGTGAATGAAAAATTCCAGAAATACCAAAATAAAATGAATGTCATTTTTTATAGAAGAGAAAAACAGAGAAATTTCATTCCTGGAGGTTTAGTGCTAATATGGGATACCATAAGAGAAGATCGTGGAAAACATGGAAAATTTGATAACTTATGGTTTGAACCTTTTCAAATTGGAGTAGAGGAAAGAAATAATGCATTTATTCTTCAAAATTTGGATGGTGAACTATTGGAATCACCATAAATGGGCGATATTTGAAACATTTCATTCAATATTGAAATTATCAATTTTTTCATATCATTGTATATAATTGGTGAGGATTAACATTTGCATTTACTTTCAATAGTTTAGAAAATTTTGATTTAATAAGTTTGTAGTTGCAAAGTGTTTGAAAGGATGGAATCAAACAAATCTGTATGATGTTATAACTTATTGGATTTGATACTTGTTACCAATTATTGAAAAAATTTAAAATCCAATTAAAGCTTGGTAGAAGTTTGTTCTTTCAAAGGGTTTACACTGTTTCCAAACCTCAAAGATACTTATCAACTTTACAAACCTCAAAGATACTTATCAACTGTAAGTATTAATTTTACTTTTAGATTGGTTTACAGATTTTCTAGGTAATGGTTTTATTTTTATATTAAAGTATTTGAATTTTTCTTTATAAACAAAATCAATTCTTGGTTATTTTCTATTTTTTTTATATTTGTACATAAATAAACTTGTTTAAACAATAACATAGTTTTAAATGCTATGAACATATTTAATGTATTATAGGAACTTTTATATCTCAATCATCTTAGTAGTCATATTATAAATGATGATTATGTTTCAACATGTTGCCATGTTAAGATTGGAGAATATTTCTACTGTTTTCATCATAAATAGGTTAAAAAGGTATGTTTCTGGTAATCATATTCTAGAAAAATTCTTGAATGTCATATTTTTTAATTGATTATTTTATCCACTCAAAGTTTCATATTTATAATCATAATAAAAAAATATGAAATTTGACTATGTTGGCTCTTGGTTATGGAAAGAAGTGAAGATTAAGAAAAGAAGCGTGAAGTGTGAACTGCGGGGAAAGCACATTGACTGAGATTGGGTTGAAGTGGTTAAAGAAGGAAAGAAGTAAGAGAAAGTGATTCGTTGAACGAGAAGACCGAGGAAGACAGACTAGCAAGGAAGATGGATTGTGGACAACTCAGCAAGAGGAAAAAGCCACCAATAGATGCTTTGGAGCACCTCATGGGAAAGAAGGAAAGACAGTTTGGCAAAGACCTGAAAATGCAGGTCAAGTTGACCTAGGGTTTTAGACACCTAGGGTTTTGGCATTTTATGGTTTTGACACCTAGGTTTCGGCCTAAGGTTGTCCGAGAGTCATTGTAATGTATAAATAAAGGTCAAGAGGACCTAGGATGGGTTCGATTATGTAATGAGTGATTATTGTTGTTGAGAGAGAGAAGTGATGTGTGAGAGAGCATTATGTATTGTAATATCTTTAGCTGGGTGTGAAGATAAACCCTGCAACTGGGTGCGCAGGGAGGGGAGAGAAAGAGAGAGAGCAAGAGAGAGATCTGCTAGCTAAGAGCACAGATAGAACTTTATGTTTTCACATAATATATCAAGAAACACAGTTTTGTGGACGTAGCCCTAGGGAGAGGGTGAACCATGTATATCATGTTTTTCTGTGGGATTGATGTTGTGTTCTTTTGCCTTCTGATTACTCTGTTATTGCATCATTGTGTTATATCTGAGATATAACTTTGTGAAGTAGGTTTGATTTGGTAAACAATATTTAGATGTTGTGTGTCTATTGTTTTGGACCCACTTTGCATTTCCTCTAGTTGTAAACACATGTGTCATGCAACCCCCTATTGCTACTTCGGGTGAGATTGCATCTGCTTCGTAGGTGTTGTTGAAAGGGCTAGTAGTTAGGGCTTGTTGGTGCGTTGTTAGAGCTTAAACCTGAGTCTGCCCCTGTGCCAACAAATGGTTCCATTGCCAGGACTGGGATCTTCTTGAGGGAATGTCAAGGTGGTTTCCATCGAAGACATAGATTCAGAAGTGGATAGAAGAACAAGAAAAGGACTTCGTAGAAGCTCAGAACAAGAGACCTAATATTAGTATAGAGGATTGGTTGGGAAGGTATATCTTTACTGATATACATGATGTTTTCTTTGGAGGAATCCATCAAGAGCTATATGAGTGGCTAGCCAGATTAGCAGATACCCAGTTTGAAATCAGACTCGGACCACCTATGGTTTGGACATCGGTGTTGATCAAGAAGGTCAAGAGAGTTGATAGCATCGTGTCAAGACTAGTCGATCACTGGTTTGATAGTACCATTGGAGGGTACATTACTGAGTTTTTTATTGACAAAGTAGAATCCTATAGCCAAGCAGAGAGATATTTCTTTAAGGGACCTAGAGGAAAAATTTTACATTTTATGTAGTTGAAGATCAAGATGTTATTGCATGAGAAGAACATATTGAAGATACAGTAATTGGTCGGACTGAAGAGATAATGTTCAAGAACTCAGACAGCGACAATGACATAGAGGTTGGACACACACGCAGTGGGAGATCATTTAGAGAAGTTCTTCTAGTGAACTTGTTTGAGCAGAATCACGAACCACCAGCACAAGAAGAAGAGTTCTACAGTGGAGAAGAAGAAGAGTTATTGAATGAGCAAAATTCAAAGTCCACTAGGGAAGAAGAAGGGAAGACTGAAGAACCTCGTCGAGAAGAGTCAGAAACTTCAGGAACTACGCAGACTGTTGAAGTAAGTACTATTAATCCTCATGTTGTTTTAGTAGCATTAAGTAACCAGAGTAACCTAAGTTATCAGAGCACTGGTACAAGTGGTTCAGTGCATACTCAGTCAAGAAACCTAGGAAGATCTATGGCATATGAGATGAGGTTACACACCTTTAGGGGAAATGGATTTGAAGATCCTGATCAACATTGGTTCTTATGCGAAGATGTATGGAGTATTAAGAATGTCATTGATGAAGCTGTTAAGAGAGATCGGTTTAGTACTACCCTGAGAGACCGCGCACTGAGTTGGTACATGAAATTTGTCCAATGAGTTGTACAGCATAAACTGCTAAATGACATTAAGACTGCATTGATTGTTGAATTCAAGAAACCCAATTCGGATCCACAGTGCATTACAAAGCTGAAAGAAATCAAGCAGAGAGTAGTTGAACTTGTTTGGGAGTTTGATCACAGGTTTAAGACCCTGACAGGTCATTTGAGTTTTCAGATCCCAAACGAACAGAATAAAGAATGGTTCATTGATGCCCTCTTGCCACACATCAGAGTCCCTCTGATGCAATAGAAGATCGCTTCACAGGCTGAGGCATTGGAGATCGCCATGAAACTAGAATCAGCCCCTATGGGAGAGACCAGCTCAGGTATGAGTCAAATTTTGAGTTAGCTAACTATCTTATCGTTGCAGGTCGAAGATATGAAGAAAGATAAAAGAGAAGATATTTGGTGTATCATATGAAAATTAGAGGGCCATGGCAAGGAGCACTATCCGCTATTTCAGAAGTACTTGGCTTTAGGAGCTCTGAGCCCTTTGAAGTAGGTTAATCTACCTTGGTGCGAGGTATGTAGAAATCGACATCGCACTGGTGAATGTTATTACATGAAAAAATATGTCCAGACACCTACAAACCTCTGTGGGGCATGATGAGAAAGATTGTAGGTCTTATGACCTCTTGCACGAAAGATCAAGAGAGAGATATAGAATTCAAGGTGAAGTACAGCAGGATGGAAATAATACACAATTTAACTCCCCATGAAGAGGAAACTTCAACCCTCGTGATGGATTCAGAGGAAGAGGAAGAGGAGGAGGTATGGGTCAAGGTCGAGGTCAGATCATTTGCTATAATTGCGCACATCTAGGACATTTGGAAAGGGACTGTCAAAACCCTTGTACCACTTGTAGCTACTGCAACTCATTTGAACATGTTATTGAAGATTGTCATGTGTTGTTGGCCAAACTTCAAGAGAGACGATGAGGAAACCCACAAGTACAATTAATATCAGTAGAACCTCGCGGAGAGGATCCTAGAGTCGTTGTTATCACTAGAGGAGGTGTTGCTACAGGATAAGATAGGGTGACTCCAGCAAATATTACAGAAGAATCAGGGGTCAGAAGGGTTGCAAAGAAGACACCAGAGTTTGATCTGAGGAAAGAAAAGCAGACGTTTGAAGAAGCAAGAAGAGAATTTGGAGGAGATCAGGTTTCTTCATCAAAGGCACAACCAGAAGTTAGAGAATGTGGGATTCCTATGGCATTTGATTAGTTTGCATCACCAGGAGAAGGAAAAGAGGTAATTTTCTTGTATATGTTCATTAATTTGATTGAGGATGAAAGAGCCATATAAGAACTACAACACTTGATCCGACAGTATGAACCAGGGAAGGTAGACCCTCTGTTGAATAGAGTAGTACATTAAGTATCCAAAAAGAGAAATACAAATAAGGAAATACACCTTTGTAAATGTGTTGAAACTGCACAGAATAGATCTAGCTAAAAAATAATACACACATTTGCAGAGAGAATTGGAGAAGGAAGAAGAAGGAGAGAAAGAATGGAAGAATTCTCATTAACCGTTGTGAATAATGAATAATTTACACATTATATACTATGTATATCACAATGAGTTTGACTTGAGGTGAACCAGTGCGCCATAGTGGTGGTCTAGAGTGATCTGGACACACACCAACAATTACGAGAGTGAACTGCCACCTATTCTAGTCTCTCATACAGTTACGGGAGTGAACTGCCACCTAGTTGAGTTAACTAGTCAACTAGTCTTCAGTTAACTGATTGAACATAGAGTAGTGAGGAGTTAACTCAGGGAATCAAGCCTAATGTGCCACTCTGGTGATGATACCAAGGAAAGGTCGAATTAGCATGGTTATGATCCCAATGTTGCATGGTGATGATCCCAATGCAACATCTAAACTCAACTCAACTAGTCAAACTAAAGTGTCAACTGAAAGAGAATATTCTCCAGGTAGAATATTCTCCCCTAAAATATAGGAGACTGGATAATGAATAATTATGAATAATAAACAAGGAATAACCTTAGGAAAAACAAATCCTAGGTGTGTGTGAAGTAACTCCAACACCCCCCCTGAACATCACTATGGTGAAAATAAAGATTGGGTCCCGACAACAAGGCCATGTTAGGTACCCAAGTACTAAATATACACTGAAAATAAAGTGAGGAAAGAGGGAAAACATCATGGGAAAAAACCCCCCTCAAGGTACAATGTATGTAAAAAGAAGAACTACAGTTGCTAGGCAACTGTGTCCTTCACTCCAAGACGACCTCGCAGAGAATGGAATTTCTACTTAGTGAAGGTCTTGGTGAAAATGTTTGTCGTATGTTATGTTGAAGGACAGAACTATAAGTCAATGATCCCCTCATTTACTAAGTCCCGGATATAGTGCATGTGGATCTCGATGTGCTTCGTCCACTGCCTCTGAACTGGATCTCTGCAGAACTTCAAAGTCCTCTGGTTGTCACACCATATGATGATCGGTTGATGAAACTGAATGCCCAACTCAGTGAGAAAATGTCGTATCCACATAGCCTGAATGGTTATGTTAATTACCCCTCTATACTCTACCTCGACTAAATATAGAGCAATGAAATCTTGATTCTTGCTCGACCAACAGATAGGCCTGGAACCAAGACTGAGTGAGTAACCAGATGTGAACTTGCAATCAATTCTATCGCCAGCCCAGTTGGAATCAGTAAACCCAATGAGATCTAATGTAGAGTTTGTTGCATAATGAATCCCAAAGGTGATGGTGCCCACTATGTATCGAAGGATATGCTTTGCATCTTTCCAATGTAGCTCATGTGGCTCCTGCATGAACCTGGAAACTGCGCCAACTTCATATGAGAGGTATGGTCTGGAGTGTGTGAGATACAACAAGATCCCCACTAGTTGTTTGTGTAGTGTGTTGTCAACCAGTGGATTCTCCCCCCCCATCCTCAAGTTTGACTCCTGATAGGAAAGGAGTCGGAGCAGACTTGCAGTCTGTCATGTGAAATCTCTCAAGGAGATCTCATGCATACTTGGCTTGAGACAGTTTGATGCCTGATGCATCCTGACTGATCTCAAGTCCAAGGAAGAATTGTAGTGGACCCATGTCCGTCATCAAAAACCTATCATGAAGAATTATCTTGATTGCATCAATCACTGAAGTTGAGCAACCGATGATCAGCAAATCATCGACATACAGAACTAAAAGTAGAAGTGAATCAGCTTTCATGGGCATGTATGCATTCAAGTCTGATTTACAACTTACAAAGTTTTGTGACAACAGGTTGGAGTCCATCTTGGCATACCATGCCCTAGGAACCTTCTTGAGGCCATAAAGTGACATCTTCAGTCGACAGACCAAAGATGAGTCCTGCATAAATCCTTGGGGTTGCTCCATGTAGATCTCCTCAGATAGATCACCATGAAGAAATGCATTCTTCATGTCCATCTGATGGACTTCCCATCCCTTGGATTCTACAATGGCAAGGGCCAATCGAATGAAATCCATCTTTGCTACTGGAGCGAATGTCTCATCATAGCCAATACCATGAACCTATTGAAAGCCTTTGGCAACAAGCCTGACTTTGTATCTATTGATCTGTCCATCCGCTGAGCTCTTGGTCTTGTAGACCCATCTGCATCTGACAAGTTTCCTCCCAGAAGGAAGGGGAACCAGATCCCAAGTCTAGTTTCGAGGAGGGAGTTGTAATCCTCCTGCATGGCAGATTCCCAAAAGGGATTTCCAACAGCCTCGCCATAAGACTGTGGATCGGAAGACTAAACCAAGAAAAGATGTCTGGAGGGAAATGGTTCAATGGTAGTGAGTGCAACAGGAGGCTCCTCAAAATCAGATCAAGTCCTCCTAGTATCGACTGGATTACCGATGAGATCCCCTGCATCCTGAAGAGTAGTATGTGCCCACTTGGGCCTCTTCTCTGGCTCTGCAACTGCATCTGGATGCTCTGACTCTACATCTGAATGAACTGACTCTGAATCTAAATCCGAATCATCTGATTCCTCTGAATCAAAACTCTCATATGAAGAAGAGTTGGCATGTGCATGCTCATCATCTCGAACAGGTGGAAGAGTGAAGGTGTCTGCATGCGGCTGCTGAGGTACATGCGAGACACTTTCCTCGAATTGGACACTACGCTCAATGATGAGTCGGTCCAAGGAAAGATCAATAAGCCAATATCCCTTCACATCGTCGGGGTATCCAACAAAAATGCACTCATTTCTCTGTGGATCAAGTGCCTTCCTCTTTTCAAAGGAAATCTGGGCCCATGCACGTGAACCAAAAATGTGAAAGTGGTTCACTTCCGATTTGAGGCCGCTCCAAGCCTCGTAGGGGGTCTTATCCTTGACAAATCTATGAGGAGATATATTTTGGATGTATGTTTCACAGTTAAGTGCTTCGACCCATAGTCTATGTGGTAGTGACTTTGCATGCAACATGCAAGATGCCATCTCCTTTAGAGATCGGTTTTTCTGCTCAGCAACTCCTTTTTGCTTCGGAGTATAGGGAACTTTGTGTTGCAACTGAATCCCTACCTCATGGAAAAGATCATGGATCTCATGATTTACATACTCTCCCCTGTTATCAGTTCAGAGGACTTTGATCTTCTTTTCAGACTGTGTCTCAACCAAAGATTTGAAATCTTTGAGGTGTTCAAAGACCTCGGATTTTTTTCTGAGAAAGTAGGTCCATGTAAAACATGAGAAATCGTCAACAAAAATGAGAACAAACCTCGCTTTGTTGATTGATGGATGTGGAAAAGGACCCATGAGGTCACTGTGGATCAGATCCAAAGGTGCAGAAGCTCGCTGAGACTTTTCTTTGTCGAATTTCTCTTGAGGGTGTTTCCCGAGAACACATCCCTCACACACTCCCTTGGAGAAATGGATGTCTGGTAGACCATCAACTAATTTGTGCTTGCTAAGTTGTTGCATGTATCTAAAATTCAAATGTCCAAACCTTTTGTGCCATATCCTACTACTTTCATCAGCATGAGTAAGCAGTAAAGCAGAATCAGGTTCAATGAATTCAAAAAAAGTATACAATCTAGACTGATGATTTACCTCACCGGTAGCAACCCTGGAGTTGGTTTGCATGTCGTAGATGTCCATGGAATTTGGTGTGAAGATGACTTTCTTTCTGGTGCCAGAATTTTTCATCTAATATACAGAGAGAAGGTTGATAGAAAGTTTGGGAACATGTAGCACATTCTCAAAGCTTCCTTTGGTGAGTTCAATCCTTCCTTTGTCGGTGACTTCGACAGAAGAGTTGTCCCCCATCAGAATAGGAGGACCTTTGCATGCATCCAATGAAGAATAGACTGCTTCTGAGGCAGACATGTGATGTGATGCTCCTGAATCTATGATCCAAGCATCAGGAGAGGAGTTGATGGCAATCAAGGCATAGCTAGAATTGCTTTTCTTGGAATTCAGATCTTATGGCTTCTTCTTCTTTTCACCCTCGGGGATGTGATCTCCAAGGTTGTTTTGCTGAAGTATATGAGACATCAAATCTATTTTTTTTTGCATGCATGCAGATTCTGAATGGAATCCTTTGTGACAATATGTGCATTTCTCTCCTTTTCTTCCCTTTTCTCCTTTTGATCTGGAGGCATCGGTGAAGGGTTTTGTGTACCCTTCCTTCTCCATATGTGCATGAGCTTTMTGCTTATATTTATCTTTAGATTTCTGATATTTGTGGCTGCCATCATGCATAGTGAGTGCATGTGCCCTTGGGCCTTTGATTGTGCCCATGTTGATGAGCTTGGTTTGCTCTTGTGTCAGGGATTCGATAAAGTCCTCAAGAAAAGGMATCTTCCAGGTGGCTCCAGAGGCGAATCTGACAGTATGGAATGTGGATACGAATACATAGAATTCAGGACCATGCTTGGAGAGAATGGTGAGAACCATTTKTTTCTCCTCCGTCGATTTATCAACCCCGCAAGTTTTGAGTTGCGACAGTAAATCCTTGAATTTTGTAAAGAAATCTTGAATATTGTCGAAGATTTTTGGATCCAATGTGAGCAGCTCCACCTCCAACATGTCTCCCCTCATCTCATCCTTTTTTCCAAAGATCCCTTCCAATATTTCCCAAGCTTCATTGGGAGTCTTAAAGGAAGATATGTGAAAAAGGAGATCAGGAGAGATAAGACTGCAAATTGTTTTGAGTGCCTCATCCATGCAATTTAAGTACTTGGATTTTTCTATGGCTGATATCGGTTATGTATCTGTATTCATGGTTAACTTGTACAACCCTCTGGATCGAATATGTATGGCTATTTTCTCCTTCCATGCAAAATAGTTGTAAGTTGTAAGAATGAATTCTTTTTGGAATTCCATCTTTCCGATGTCTTCAATATTTTGTACCTGCAAAAAAATTTGTTGTAGCTTTTGCTTAGCAGTCTGTCGGCTCTGATACCATGTAAATGTGTTGAACCTACACAAAATAGATCTAGATAAATAGTAATACACACATTTGCAGAGATAATTGAAGAAGGAAGAAGAAGGAGAGAAAGAATGGAAGAATTCTCATTAACCGTTGTGAATAATGAATAATTTACACATGATATACTCTATATATCTCAATGAGTTCGACTTGAGGTGAACCAATGCACCATAGTGGTGGTCTAGAGTGATCTGGACACACACCATCACTTACGGGAGTGAACTACCACCTATTCTAATCTCTCATGTAGTTACGGGAATGAACTGCCACCTAGTTGAGTTAACTAGTCAACTAGTCTTCAGTTAATTGACTAAACGTAGAGTAGTGAGGAGTTATCTCGGGGAATAAAGGATAATGAGACACGCTGGTGATGATACCAAGGCAAGGTCAAATTATCATGGTGATGATCCCAATTTTGCATGGTGATGATCCCAATGCAACATCTAAACTCAACTCAACTAGTCAAACTAAAGTGTCAACTGAAAGAGAATATTCTCCAGGTGGAATATTCTCCCCTAAAATATAGGATACTGGATAATGACTAATTATGAATAATAAAAAAGGAATAACCTTAGGAAAAATAAATCCTAGGTGTGTGTGAAGTAACTCCAACAACCTTAATGCTCAGATTGGAGATTATGATATAGATTATGTGGTCCTCAACTTAGAATCAGAAGTCAATGTTATGACGAAGCAGACCTAGGCACTGAGGGGAAAACCTAAGTTAATTTATTCCCCTATCCGTCTTAGGATGTATAATCAGTAGGCAGTAAGCCCCTGTGGGAGACTGGAGCATGTCCTTGTGGACATCGACGGGGTAAGGACATTTGTGGACTTCGAGGTGATTGAGATAGTTGACGACAGATGTCCTTATCCTACGCTATTAGGAATTGATTGGGCTTTCAAAAATTCCATTGTTGTTGACTTAAATCAAAGAAGAATGACATTTGAAGGTGATGGATTTAGGGTCATTTCACCTCTGGATCCAGATGAAGGTCAAAGATACACAAAACCCATCAGAGAAGAAGACTGTGCATATGAGCTAGAGAATATATATAAATTGACAACAAGACAATAGGATTACAATAACCCTACAGGAGATGGGAATTTAAGCTGGCGAAGTGACAGTGCATGCTCATCGGACTCAGAAGAAGCACTGGAGAATTGGTAGAACAAAATGTATGAATTTTCTGTGTGGAGGTGTGCTAGATTGACCAGGGAAGTTCGCTGGATTGGCACAGAAGTAAGCAATCTTCCCACATTTGATGGTTTAAATCATTTAGAAACATTCTTATCATATTTTGAAGAAATTGTACTAGTACAATAGAGATTTTTGGAACTGGATGAGGCTTTGAAAGAAACACTAGCAAGATGGTGGGGGACACATAAAAATAACATCGTGGACTGGATGAAATGTCACACTTTGACGGCAATGCGCTTTTCAGAACAAGTAGAAGGATGTGAAGTTCAATGCACAGGTAAAATTTGTCCGAAGGACCATGTGTGAGGTTGTGAGGATGCCTAGAGCAACATTCCTTGAGAACAGTGGGTGCATAATTTCATCAACACTCTAGACACAACGTCTATCAATTGGTATCTTCAAGCAGAACTGCGCCTCACCACTTCAGATTGGTACAGTATGACTCAGAACTTTGTAACTACATTTTTATTTGAAAGCTGGTACCTTTCAGTAGATCAAGATATACAAATTGTAAGACAGAAAGTATTTGAGGAGGCACCTTGCAGATATACAATCATTCAGAAGAAACAACTGGCAGTTTGCGCTGCAAATGTTTCACTTATATCTGGACAGCTATACAAGATGGGACCTGATGAAATCTTGAGGAGATGTTTTATGGAGGTAGAAAGACCATTGATTCTAGCAAAAGCACATGAAGGCATCGTGGGAGGACACTACGCAAGAAAAGAAACAGTGCAGAAGGTTCTTAGAGTTGGCATCTGGTGGCCTACTTTACATAAAGATACTAAGGAATAATACAAATCCTGTGATGTATGCCAGAGAGTTGGGAAACCTTCCAGAAGACATGAGATGCCTTTAGCAACGCAGCTAACCTTACAGACATTTTAGAAATGGGCTATTGATTTTGTGGGACCTATTAACCCACCAGGAAAGCACGCAGGAGCTAGATACATTCATCACTGTGACAGAGTATTTGACCAGATGGGCAGAAGCAAGAGAATTGAAGGAGTTTAGTGCAACTACAGCTGTGTGATTTTTATTTTATGATATCATAACTAGGTTTGGATGCCTGAAGACCCTGATGAGAGATCAAGGTAGACACTTTATTAATAAGACTATCAAAGCTTTGACTCAGGAATTTGAAGTCCACCATCATAAGAGTACTCCTTACCATCCACAAGCAAATGAGATAGTCAAAGCTTTCAACAAGATCTTGGAGACAGCGCTGACAAAGATTTGCAGCGTGAATAGGGATGACTGGGATTTGAGAGTACCAGCAGTGCTATGGGCCTATAGAACTACTTGCAAGACGCTGACAATGCAGACTCCCTTAAAGTTGGTTTATGGTCTAGAAGCAATTGTCCCTATGGAATATTTGGTTCATAGTCTCAGAATTGAAGCATTCACATATATGGATGACACTGGAGTTGTTCAAGAGAGGCTCGTGCAGTTGATAGAACTAAAAGAAGACCGATTTATTGCAAGATTTCATCAACAAGTACATAAGGAACGAGAAAAGGCCTACCACGACAGACATATCAAGAATAAAGCCTTTAAGCAAGGAGATTTGGTATTGGTATATGACAGCAAGTTCATGAAGCATCCAGGGAAATTCAGAACACATTGGCTTGGGCCATTTGAGGTCACCTATGTTACAGAAGGAGGAGCTGCGCAATTGAAGACATTGAATGCAGAGTGGAAGGAAGGTTTAGTGAATGGGAGTTGGTTGAAAGTGTACTATGACAACTAGCTTCCTCGTAGCTCTCAGTAAAAGCATAAGGAGAAGGGTCTAGGTACCAGGTGCAGTTGAAAATAGGTACCAGACACAGAAAAGACAGTCTGCACAGGGAAGAAAGGGACAGAGCAGAAAGAATAGGCTGCCCTGCACAGTCTAAAGTCAAAGTGAAATAGAAGGTTTAGACCTGAAGTGCCTCAAGACAACTCACATGTGAGTATTGGGGTCTTGTTGTCCCTTGGTTATGGAAGGAAGCGGAGATTAAGGAAAGAAGCGCGAAGTGCGAACTACGTGGAAAGCACATTGACTGAGATTGGATCGAAGTGGTTAAAGAAGAAGAAAAGAAGGAGCGAAGTAAGAGAAAGAAAGTCATTGAATGAGAAGACCGAGGAAGATAGACTAGCAAGGAAGATGGATCATGGACAACTCAGCAAGTAGAAAAATCCACCAATATATGCTTTGGAGCACCTCATGGGAAAGAAGGAAAGACAAGCTAGAGAAGCCTTGAAAACATGGGTCAAATTGAACTAAGGTTTAAGACACCTAGGGTTTTGGCATTTTAGGGTTTTGACACCTAGGTTTTGGCATAAGGTTGTTCGAGAGTCATTGTAATGTATAAATAAAGGTCAAGACGACCTAGGATGGGTTCGATTATGTAATGAGTGATTATTGTTGTTGAGAGAGAGAAGTGTTGTGTGAGAGAGAATTATGTATTGTAATATCTGCAGTTGGGTGCAAAGATCAACCCTGCAGCTGGGTGTTCAGGGATGGGAGAGAAAGAGAGAGAGCAAGAGAGAGATCTGCTAGCTAAGAGCATAGATAGAATTGTATGTTTTCACATAATATATCAAGAAACACAGTTCTTTGGACGTATCCCTAGGGAGAGGGTGAACCACGTATATCTTGTTGTTCTGTGGGATTGATGTTGTATTTTTTTTCCTTTTGATTACTCTGTTATTGCATCATTGTGTTAGATCTGAGATATAACTATGTGAAGTATGTTTGAATTGGTAAACGATATTTAGATTTTGTGTTTCTATTGTTTTGGACCCACTTTGCATTTCCTCTGGTTGTAGACACATGTGTCCTGCAACCCCTTATTGCTACTTCAGGTGAGACTACATCTGCTTCGCAGGTGTTGCTAAAAGGGCCAGTAGTTAGGGATTGTTGGTGTGATGTTAGAGATGAACCTTGGGTCTGCCCCTATGCCAACAGGCTCACATGGGAGGTAAGGTTCATATTGAGGAGATGAATATTTTCAAACGAGTATATATTATGACGTAGGCATATCCAACTCATTTTCAAAAATGGACATCATACCTATGTGTGTAAAACACATTGATTTCCCCCATTTCAAAAAAATCAAAGTACAAATAAAATAAATATGGTGAAAGGAAATTCAATGTCAGCAAGCAAATAAAATAAAATATGGACGCTCATTGGCAGCGAAGCAAGGCTTGTAATGTCTGGGTAATTGCACCATAGGCTATGGATGTTTTTTGGTAGTGTAGAAACACCATGAAGATGAAGAAGGATTTCTTATATGTATCTTTATTGTAATTACTCAATCATTAAAATTTCCTCAAAAATAACCATATCCTAACGATGTTGGATCATGATAATGAAAAATTACATTTACTATATAATGCTTTGACTTGAAAGAAGATCAGTTAGAAACTTGACATTTGAGCCAAATCTATTATGATAGATTACCTTAAAAAACTCCTAAGTAAACTTAAGTGAGGAAAATAAAATCATTTATTCTATCTTGATTAAACTTATTATTTATAGCATGTTGAGATCATAAATTATTAACAAATTTGTCGCTTCTATTACGGATTCATTTAAAATTTGAGAGAAAAAGGGGTTTTATCTGATCATTAAATATTTAGTTATTTGTAAATAATATTATATATCTATAGTTTATAAATAAAGAAAAAAAATTATTTGAAGGATCTTTATTTTCAAAAAAAATTATTTCTATTTTTTTTTGTTTACAGAGATGGTTTGGGTAAAATTATTAAGTGTTTGTAATAATAGGAAGAAAAATGTTTTCATAATGAAAAATGACTCCATACCCAATGATAGAATGCACATGGTATGCATGTTCTTTAGTGCCTCGTAAGGAAGCACCATCCCCAAAAGGAGCCAGATGTTGTAACTCAAAATGTGCCTCTAAATTTTTTTGAGTAAAATAAGGAATTTTCATTAAATTTTGTATTGTTTAGCATATTGTTTTTGAGGTTTTTGCTATATTTTAATTTGTACTTTCTTATCTCATACTTTTTTTCTTTTTGCAAGAACAATTTTTTTCTCATATGAAGAAAGAAGAAGAAAAAGAAAGTTCGAGAGGAAAAGCCCCAAATTTAATCTCTAATACCAAATGGCACAACTGAATCAACAATCAACCCTTAAACATGATTATTTATCTCTTTGTATCTTTTGGCATGAATTCTTTTTTATATGGAATTCATTAACCGACCACTAGGAAATCGGGGAAAATAAGACTTGTGTTCATAAAGGGTTTAATCCGGTCTGGTTGAACTTTAAACTTACTCATTATGTAGAAATAGGATCACTGGCTAACCAGCCACCGGAAGATTTAGGACCATGAGATCACCGGGGGAATTCATTAACCAGACACATGTCCACTGAGAAGTTCTAACCGCTGGGTAATTTCAGTCATCAGGAAGTTCAGACCACCAGTCACCGGGCACTAGGCCAACCAAGCCACTAGGCCAATCGGTCATCGGGCTAACTAGACACTGTGCCACCGGGAGTTAGAAGCCACTGAAGGTTTGGGATCATCGGGCCACCAGGTTAACCAACCACCAAGATATTTAGGATCTCTATTCCACCAAAATATAAAGCTACCAGGGAAATGAGACTAGTATTGATAAAGGGTTAAAGTCGGTATGATTGAACTAGAATATATGACCAACAGTTAACTATTTACATCAATTGCACAAAGTTCCATAATTTCCCCTACCACACATAAACAATATGAGAATGTGTGTTCAATATAAACTCATTGAAAAACAAAATCATGATACATGTGGGATAAATCCCCAACCTTATCAATTGATGGTCAATATCTCTTTGAGCTTCATCCGACGGTTGTTGAGTTTTATGTTTGTGTAAATAACAAATTGGGTTTCCAACAGCCCATCCAGAAAACAATAATTCAACATGAAGTAGTAGATATGAATAACATCTTGAATTGTGTGTCTGATGATTTGATCATTAGATTTTTTTGTTGAATTTGATTATTTATGTCGCAATAATTATGTATTGTTTGTCAGTTTTGATTGGGACGTTGAAGGTTTAATAATCCTCATAGCTATATACAGTGTAATACAATAAAAGGTTTCATAACGAGCTTAGATCATGGAGTGAACATGGATGAAGTTATACATATCTTGTTTCCAAGGTTGATCCCAGCTAACTCCACCATCTTAGATTGAAAATTCCATTTCACTGTATATGTTATCCAATTTTAGAAGAAGTAGTTATTATGGATCAGTTGTGGGGATGTTGGTTATATTTTTGTTGTATTCTATATGATTTTCTCCGAAGAAATGGTGGATCAATAATTCACTTTGGGATTTCATTGTAAAAAATAGCGAGGCAAAAGGCTATAAGAGGGACAATTTTTGGAAGAAAGAGGGGGCTTTTCCCAAAAAGAAAAATGTTGAGGAGTTTAATCAAAAGAGGAAATTATTCATATCAACAACTTGAACGATTCATTGTTTCAGTTGTGTTAGTCTATAAATCTTTTGTTTTTATGTTATCATGTTATTCATAAAACTTTCATATTCTATGTATCTGAGTTTTATTTGTTTCAAAGTAAAATTATAAATAACAGTTTGGTACGAATACCACTGTTATAAATTGATTAAGGACATTTTAAAATAAATTACATATTTCATAAGGGTATTGTAAGTATCATTGTTACTTGTAGTTCCTTGTATAATCCTTTATTTGAAACAATAATTTGAAATATTCACTGTTGTTATCTTAAAATATATTTTGGAATTTTCTTAGATACATTTTGTTACTGCTAAATTTATTGGTTTAGCATATTCTTTCCTTTGGAAGGGTTTCGGGACTTATTCGCTAAGAATACCCTATTCTCTTTTATTATATGTTATCTTATTTCTTCCATCCATTCATCTAAAAGTTATTAAATTGTCTAGTACATTGAAACACTGCCTTGAAGGTTTAGATTATATATATATATATATATATATATATATATATATATATATTTCTTTTAATGTTCCTGACTAATTGAATTTGTAGAAATTGTTCAACATAAAGTTTTGTTCTTTGAATAGAAATAAAATTCTTAATTTAATTTTGAGATTGAGTTGAACATGGATGCCTTGGCATAGTTTCCTAGGAAGAAACATCTCAAGGAACAACACCAAGTGGCGTTCAGAATTCCACGAGGGAGTAACAGGGGTCAGCATGGGATTGGTGTTGGTCAAAAAAGGCGGCCCAGTATCGATCGAACATCTTTATGATTGGGTCTAATATTAGTCATTGGATCAGTAGGATTCACGGTCATTCATTTAACCATCAAATAATATATCCAACATCTGACCATCCAGTTGTTCAAACAATGTGGTGCAGGTATTTTTCCTCGGATCCCTGGATTCTTGGATAATATGTCATGGTTCTATATCAAAGTTTCGTCATAGGCTAGGAAGGCACCATGATGTCATCCTCCACGTGTCATGCCACATCATCAACCACGTGTCATGCCACGTCAATATATCCATACGAAAAACTGCCACGTCATTAGCCATGTGTTTGTACCACATCATCATGTTGCATTGGCCTTGGTATCATATGCATCAGCCACATGTAAGGAGGTGTCAGGTGGTATTCCATGTTATCCTCTATGTCGAGTCTTGCCAACTGGATATTTGAATTGGGAGTTTTGATAAAAGAGACTTTTGTGTTTCTTTGGATCCCAAATTTTTGGATGTGTCAAGGTTGTCAGTGAAGGTTTCTCTTTCGGATCTGACCATTTGTGTTAATAAAGTTTTAAGGAAATCCAAATACATGGATTTCTGGATATTCTAGGGTTCTGAACCAAAGTTCCAAGATAAGATCGGGAGGGATATGCTACCCTGGATATCCGGATGAAACCTTGCAATAACTTGTTATCGAAATCTGGATCCCCAAATTTCCAGACGAGGAGGGGTGTTATCTTGAGGTTCCAAGGTAAGATTAGAAGGTCTAGTGCCCCAGATATTCAGACCATCTAGTATCCAGAAGATTTGTAAGTGATAACCCTTTGGGAAGACCAAATACTTGGATTCCCATATGTGAATGGTTTCACTTCAAGGTTCTAAGGTGAAAGTTCCATTGCCTAGAGATCTGGACATCCAAAATATTACTTGTGAGGACTTTTAAAGAAATGTGGATTCTTGGATCTTCATATTTTGCTTCGTTCTGCGTCGAGTTCTGTTGGGTTTGGCTTTGATCTTTGGTCGATACATGTCATGTTGGGGTTACGTTCCTTGACATATCAACACAGGTATGTCTACCATGTCGGATGGTACGAGTGATAAGGACGTACATGGGTGTGGGGTGGATTTGGCGGGAAAAATGCCTTGAAACCCTATAAACTTTAGGAGGCCATATCTTTCAAAACATAACTCGAATTTTAGCATAATTACAGTCGTTGGAAAGCTCTCGATGATCATATTCAACTTCTAATCTCATAATTGAATTTAGAGGTATTGTTTAGGAAGGTAACTTAGGGGAAGAATAGAGGAATTTTTTATACCCCACCAACCTAAATAGGTTTAGGGGGTTGGGTGTGTTTCAATGCACTTGTCTTTCTCTATGTATATTATTCTACTTCATAGCTTTATTTCTTTGACCTTTGATTATTTTTCAGTTTATTTTTGTCTATAATTGGTGTACATGTGCATGCTTTTACTAATTATAAACAATGGTTCTGTAAATACATGATGTTGTGCATATAATTAATTTAAAATTTAATTACTAATATGGAATGGATCATTAAATAATTTTTCATTTATCTTTGTACTTTATAGGTGGAAAAATTGGAGGAATTGGCTTGCAAGGCCCATTTTAGGGGTAGGTCCCAGATTGGTGATTTAGGGTCCAGAACCTTCTAAATCTAGTTTGAGGCATCAAAGGACACTTTTTTGGGTGAACACTTTGCAAGCATAGCTCCCAACCCATAGACACTATTATACACATCGATAGCTTTCCAACTGTCTGAAAATGACCTCAATCGAAGTTCATATACGGAAGTTGTGACTCTCGCAAGTTGACCTACCCTTTTGACCACCATGATACCTAGTGGATGTCACATCAACATCCATTACTCACACATGTGGATCTAGTCACCTATGTACTTTCAAGAAGATTGTAGAGGGTCTAAAACCCTAACTCACTAATTGAGGGTTGACGCAAGCAAAAACCCTAACCCTAATCATTTATGACTATCAGGTTATGTTAAATACTAGGCCACTAGGAAGAGAAGGGGTTCCATTATTTTTGTATTATTTATTGTTCCATTGTTGAGAATAACATCCAGGAGGTAGAATATTATGCCATTTAGGTTATAGTGTCTGATACAGGAGCATTTTGCCTCCAGAAACAACCTAGTTGATTAGGCCTAGGGGTATTTGATTTTACCAAGGGAGTGGGTTCCCTAATTTAAACTCATCCAAAAGGGATCCAGAGGAGACTAAGGATAACTCATAATTCGCAAAAGCAACTCAGGAAGCTCAGAATGGCCTTAGCAGACAAAGAAAGGGAAAAAAAATCAAATTCCTCAAAACTCAGTGAAATTGGCATCATCATGACGAGTGTGTTGCAAGCTTTCCAACGACGTAAATGGCTTGTCAAACGGAGTTACGGATCAAAAGATATTTGTGGTCAAAGTTTTGGTCAACCTAGCCCAGTCAGCATATGTACTGTTGATGTCAGCATCAGTAAAGATGATGTCATCGTCCATACAGTATACATGGAACACGCAGAGGGTGACACATGTCATGCTGACATCAACATGGTGATGTGGCAGCACCAAAGGCTTCCACATGTCACTCATTTTTGGAGTTTTCAATCAAATATGTGGACCAATGAGAAGGTGCCACGTGGTAGTCCTTACAACCACGTGGCAGACCATACAGCCACCTTTCAGATGACGTGGTAAGATGACAGAGTAGGAATGGTGACGTGGCACTAACGGTACAGGAGTGGTGATGTGGCCCAATGGGAGGTCACCACGTGGCCCAGTCATGGGCTGCCACGCAGCAGCAGGAAAACTCCCAATGAGGGCTAGCAACCGAAAAATCAAAAAACTATTGGCGGGGTTGGTTGGCGCCAACCCCCAAATCTACCACTATTATCACAAATCATGCCATATTCGGACTAGCCAAACCATAATCCACCAAATCTATCGTTGTTTCCAAAGTTAGGGGAAGAATTTTCCATGGTTCAAAACAAACAAGCCATAGTGAGGATACCTGCGGGTTTGACCCTGGGACCTCCCCCAATACTAGCGCCTTAATACTTCCACCAACTGTTGGGCCAAACGACCGGGGTTGGTAAATCTGCCCCCTTTTTAATTTAAAAAGAGGTTCCGCCAAGGCACGGGGGGGATACTAGGGCGTGTGATAGGCCGTACCAGGGCACAAAAAATTATGCAAAGGATAGTCATTAATGCAAGCTGCAAGAACGAAAACCGAGACGAATTTTCTCAAGGGCTTGGAAGTGCTAGACTCAGATCGAGGCGTGGAGATAGTCATTTTTGGGTAATTCGACACCACAAATCCAGTGGTGTTGTATGTCTTCTGATCTGAGAAAAGCTTATGAATATTAACTCCAGAATGAGTTATACTTATGTATTTTTCCAAATTATTTTGTTGAGTTAATAAAAAGGCCTACCCATTTGAGAGCAAGACCCGGAGACATAGTCCACCAGGGACGAACTCCGTTATCAAGTTTTTTGTGTTCAGATATAATGCTTATGTCTCTTCATTATTGAGTTATTCCTTCTTTATGGTGAAATTCAATTTATGCTCATTTAATACAATTCTTTTATAAGTCACATCGATGAAAAGATCTTGGATCATAAACTTATTGTAATTTCCTATGTTTTAATTAAGTTCTTGAAGCCTTGTGTGAGAGAGATTGTTGAGATTGAAATGTAGTTGAATCTACCTTTGTTAGCAAAGTTCAAGAATTTGTAATATATAGAGAGGTCTAAGTGTAAGTTATAGATCTCTTGAGGATTTTATGAATCTGAAAGATCCTATGAGTTTCAAAGTGAGGATTTTGTGGATCTGAACTAATTCAATTTCCAACCCTGTATTATATATTTTGTAAGCCTATAGGAATTGAGAGAATTAGATTATGGGTTCAAGTGAGTAAGAGATAGAGTAGAGGAGTGTGAGTGGAAAGGCCAATGGTGTCCAAAGGGCCAATCAGAGGGCAATTAATTGTAAATCAGGCCAAGGAAGGCAAGAAGGACTTGTGTGAATTCATGTGCAGATTCATCAATAGAATCTTTGTATGTTTATTTGGTGTATCGGTGTATCGTTAAATGATATATTGAGTTAGTGTTTGTGTGGGTTTCAAGAGTTGTCATGTGCAAGCAGGAGCCAAGTGTTTTTTGTAGGTTTGGATGCAACAAAAGATACAGTAGTCATTGATTGTTGATCATTGGAAGGATCAATGATCCAAATCACGTCAAACGATAACATAGAGGAGGGAATCATGATTATTGGATCAAGGTCAAGTTAATTCCTAAATGTTGGATCGATATCATAGTAAATTTTGCACTGCACTTAACTGGTGAATCGTGACCATTCGATCCAGATTCAAATCGATGGTCCTCATTATAGTGGACTGTGGGCATCGAAGGTTATAAGGTGTTAAAGGCTATAAAAGTTGTGGAATTCTGGTGACGGGAACATATATGACTGTCAAATCCATATTTAGATCAACAGATGATAGTGCATCAAAGTTTATAAGGTGTAAGGAAGTTGAAGGAAAGGCGATCAATCCATGTCTAGAAGAGATCAATGGTTCATATTAGATCTGGGATAAGCCACCAAATCAACATTTCTCATTACGGTGGATGAGATCAACGGTTCATATTAGGTCTAGGACAAGCCACCAGATCAATGGTTCTTATTACAACAGACCGTGGACCTCGGGAGTTTTTGGTTGATGAGGATTTTGAAAGGTCCCAATGTCTTAATGATGACAAACATCACGCTGACATAAGGAACTTCCATTTAGGAAGAAACACATGGAGAAAAGGTCCCACAACATATGGTTGTCGTGGTAAACCTTGGAATATAGATCGACGACGGAGATTAGATCTCTCATTTCAGATATATGGCTGATATTAAATTGAATCAAATGCTCTAAGGTCATGAGATCTGGTGGTTCGATACACATGTCAACAATAGACTTAAAGGAGATCGGATGACCAAGATTGGATATGCGACCTTGAAGATCGACGACTCTCACGATAGCGTCTATCAGACATCGAGAGTTCTAGTAGTTGGGAAGTGCTAAAAATCTCGATGTCCCGACGTTGAGATACGTCATAGCCCCACTCCGGAGACGACACGTGGAAGCAAGGTTCCAGTGTATTTAGGTTTTTTGTTGGACCTACGATTTATATTAAGTTTAATTAAGGATAGATCAATAGTCCTGATTGGATTCGAGTTCCATATCGACGATGGACATTATATCTCTCGTTGATCCTTGATCGACTTCAAGATCAATGATCTAGATTGATCGCGTACATCCACGGAGTGGTTTATGCCAATAAAGCTCATGGTCATACATTATGGTTGATCCAGATTATTTTCGAAAAAAAAATGAAAGCAGATATATTACAATGAAATACACATAAAAAATTCCAGAAACAGAGAAATACAGTAATACATGATTTCTATTAATGAAAGAAATGTACAGAGACTCGCTAGAATGGTGGAAGCTTTATCTTTGAGAAGAGATATGATGGCTATGCTCATTCACAAGAAGATTATTACAATGAGGCTCTGAAGACCTTTTTATGATAAACATGAATGCCAAAACCCTAGACATCCAAAAACCTAACCCTAGGAGATGAAACGCAAAAATTCATGTGGGCCACATTGGGGTAAGTTAGTACATCAACTTCTCGGGGTCATAACTTTTGCATATGATCTTTGTTTTAGGTGTGTGATAGCCCGTTGGAAAGATGTTTTCGAGAAATATGTATTATGTCATCAAACTCTAAATCTATCTACAGTTTGACTATGGAAAGCCAAGAAAACACTGTTTAGGGCCCCAAAACGGACATGGAAGTACAAAATGATGTATTGACATTTAAACTTCCAAAATAAGCTAGTTGGAATAGGTAGGTGGCCACCAGTATCTACCTAGATGTTGTGTAGGGCTTCAGGACAGCCCCAAAAGTGTAGAACCTGCAATTACAAAGAAACATGTTGAACTAAAAACTGTCAAGATGAGCTAGTTGGAATTTGGAACAAGTGGGTGACCACCAATATCCAAGTGGATCAATCCTCCCCCCTTAGGAAGAAATGGTCTCCATTGTGTTAAGTTCCCGAGGAAGAGGGGGAAGTGTTTTTTAATCTGAATCTTTGTCAGTTTTGTGCCTTGTTGGAGAAGTTGTGTTGCTTGGTCTGTGGAAGGCTATCACAAACCTATTGTTGGAGAGGTTGAATTTGTTCCACCAACTTGTTGTATCTAGGCTTGATAGGGAATTGTGTAGGCACCATCGTAGGTGAAGAAACAATATATTCTTCCTCTTCTGTAATTTTATTTTGTTGGATAGAAGGTGTTGAGGCTGCAGTGGTTGTAGTGGCCTTATGTGCATCCTTTGAATAGACTATGAAGAGGATGAATTTTGCAGTATGAGATATTACCTTGTGGCATTTTTTTGGTGGAACAATAGTTGGAACTACCTCTAGTATGATGTAGAGATGACCCCCCAGAGTAATAATGGAACTACGGGGACGAGACTCATAAACAGCATGGTGTTTCCACATATATGGTTGGCCCAAAACAACATCAAATACATCAAGAGGGGAAACATTACACACTACCTCATCCTTGAAGGGTTGAATGTCATAGGACAAGCGGCAATGTTAGCTGACACACAAAGCTCGTCCCTGGTGAAGCCACCAGATGTTGTATGGTTGTGGGTGTAGTGTTGTCGACAACCCCAACTATTTGACGACCTCGGCTAAGATGGGGTTCTTCTGGTTGTCGCTATCAAAAATGAAATGAAATGGGGTCCCCTTCACCCACATCTGTGAAGGGAAGAGGTGTTCCCCCTCTTCAGGATCTACCGGTTCTTATGGTTGAATTGTTGCGATTGTAAAAGTATCAGTGGGGTCTATGTCAATGATCTACCTATTTTCAATATTTTCTGGATCAGATTCTTAATTAGGGTTCATCTCCTTGTCTTTGAACTCGGCCACCAATGACTGTTTCGAACGACATTCATCGGTGTTGTGCCAGGGGATTTTGTGGAAGTCCCACCACTTCCCAGTGTCATTCTTAGTCTTTCCTTTACCCTTCTTTTCCTATGCCTTGGACTAGTTTTATGGAGGTTGTTGGTTATGGTCATCTTTACCATGATTTTTTTGTTGCGGATTTGTAGACCTGAACTCACATTTGTTCTAGTGCCTAATTTTTTGCTCAATTTTGACAGCATATCGATAGCCAGCTCCCAATGATGAGATTTTTAGGAAATCCATTTCAGTTTGGATGTACCTATGCAGAGCCCCATAGTATTTCAAAACCATATGTCACTCAGAGTCTTTGATACCCAGCTTGGTACAGAAGGTATGGAAAGTATTTATGAACTCTGACACTGTTTATCTCTTCTCTTTCCATAGTGTGGTCCACCTCATGTACTGGTATTCATAGTTATCAATAGGGTAGTATTTTTCCTTGAACGCATCCACAAAACAAGTGGGCTCGGCCCCATATATTCCATATTCCTCTGTGGAAATTTGTTCCCAATAAGTTTCCCACCAATGTTTGACATCGGGGAGATCCTTGAGGAGTGCGAAGGTGATATTTTCCCTGTCAGGAAAATTGTGAACAGAGAAATAACCTTCTAGCAGATTTAACCATTTTTCTAAGGCATCCGCATCTATCTGACCTTCAAATACGGGAATATCAAAATTAACTTGTACCTTGAAGGGAGAGGTTCCTTCAAAGTGGTCGCTTGATGAATATGTACTTGTTGCTATTGGCAGTTGTTTAAGGATGTGGGAAAAATTATCCATAATTTCATCCCTCTTTCACGTGAGAGCTTGCTCAAGCAATAAGTTAATAGAATCTTCTGCTCCATTGTTTTTCTTTTTTGATCCGGATTATTTTCAGAATGAAATGAAAGTTGAGATATTACAATGGAATACACATAAAAATTGCCAGAAACAGATAAATACAACAATACATTATTTCTATTAATGAAATAAATGTATAGAGACTGTAAAAATACAGAGTGCAAGACTCACTAGAATGATGGCAGCATTATCTCTGAGAAGATATGTGACAGCTACGCTCATTTGCAAGAAGATGATTACAATGAGGCTCTGAAGACCTTTTTCTGATAAACATGAATGCCAAAACCCTAGACATCCAAAAACCTAACCCTAGGAGATGAAACGCCAAAAGTCATGTGGGCCTCGTTGGGGTAAGTTAGTACATCAACTTCTTGGGGTCATAACTTTTGAATACAATCTTCATTTTAGGCATGTGATAGCCCATTGGAAAGGTATTTTCGAGAACTACGCATTATGTTGTCAAAATCTGACTCCATCTACAATTTGACTATTGAAAGCCAATAAAACATTGTTTAGGGCCCCAAAACGGCCCTTGAAGTATGGAAAGATGTACTGACATGCAAACTTCCAAAATAAGCCAATTAGAATAGGTGGGTGGCCACCAGCATCCACATGGATTTTGTGTAGGGATTTAGGACAGCGTCGGAAGTTCATAACCCACAATTAAAAATAAATGTCCCCATTACATAGAAATGTGTCGAACTAAAAACTGTTAAGATGAGCCAGTTGGAATTTGGAACAGGTGGGTGGCCACCAATATCCACATGGATCAATGGCCACATGGAACAAGAACACTAGAAGTTAGCACCAAGGTTTAAGAGCTCAAGTGGATAAGCATCAATCACAACCACTATTCATGTGGGCATAAGGAGATATTAGCACCTAGACTTTAGGTGCTAGTGGACTAGTGCGACAACAAAGCATTATAGAGCTTTGCTAATAGAGGATTTTGGTCCCGAATTGAAGATTTAAGGGCAGCTCGATATTAAATTTGTGGCAGATTTTACCTATAAATATGCACCTATAGGTAACAGACCTGGTGAGTCGCTATCAATTGGTATCAGAGTGGAATTAAACTTCTCATTTGAATTTTAAATGGATTTGGAATTAGTAGAGAAACATTGGTGCAAAGGAGAGTGAGATCAGTAACAGGATATTGTGGACAAAGGGACAATTCCAGCAGTGAATTCAGATAGGATCGCAGTGGATCATCATAACTCCAGACAAAGGAACAGTGAGGTCTTGTCGATTGGAGACTAGTCCAGCTAAGGAAGCATAGTTAAAGAGAGATTTGAAAGATAAGACCATGCAATGGATATTGCAGGTAAAGAATTTTATGTCTTGAGGTAACTTTGGTTATGAAATATTTATGTTTGTAGATAGCAACAGAAAGAGATAGGGAAATTGATAACAGCCATAACAACTAGAGGATTTGTGACAAGGGAGAAGAGCAAGTGCATCCCTTGAAGGAGAAGAGAAACTTGTGGAAGAAGAACCCTCACAGCAGAAGAAGTTGTGAAGATTATTGAAAAGGAGAGGACCAATGTAGTTCTCAAGATTAAGTGAGTAGAGTGCATAAGCATACATATTTTGAAGTTGAGGAGCAGGAGTGCTCAGAAGGTTCTAGAAGAGAGAACCAATAATACCAAGAGGTCAAGCTCAGGAGGAATCTTGAGGTGGTATTAGGTAATAGCTAAGGAGACTTGCTATAGAGTAGAGGCTTGATGCAACTCATAGCGGACAAGGCAAGTTCATGAGGAAAGAGATGGAGATGACTATTGATGGTCATGACAAAGGTTCAAAAAGAAGCAATAGCAAGAGGAAGGAGAATGTCAGAGTAGTTGGCATAAGGGGGATGAGTGATGAGGAGTTTGACAATAAAATGGTTGAGTTATAGACACAACAAAACTATGTGGAGAAGTTGCTACAGGAAAGTGATAAATATTAGAGATATGGTTGGATATTGAGGAAGAGGAAAGTGAAATGGCATATGTTTCAAGTGAAGTTGAAGCACGGGTTGTGTAATAGATTGAAGAGAGAACTCGGAGAAACTGAGTATGATATGGAGTTTCACTATTGTGAATCAGAGAAAGGATCAATCCTTGGACCAGGTGAAGATAAGGATGTTGATGAGAGATCAAATGAGAGTCTCATGAACTATTGGACAAGTTCAAATTAGCATGAAGGTTTGATGGTAGAGGCATCAAATGGGGCTAGAGAGCCTATATTTTAAAGTCTGATAATCTGTGTATGGTTGAAGGTTTTATGATGATGGAAAGTTGTTTGAAGTTGTCTTAAGGGTGAGTGAAGGAGGATAGAACTCAATTTATGTTCTAAGAGGAGATGAGGCAACATTGTCTCATAAAGGTAATCAAAGGGAAGCCCATACACAGTTGATTGTTGAAGGGCAGTTGCAAGGACCTGTTAGTGTAGTAGACAAGAGAAAGTTTGTATGTGGAGATATCCATGCACATGATCAAGGAGCTGAAGAACAACATTCAGATGAAGTGCTCATAAACCTTGATGAGGAGATGAAACTATTAGAAGACATGTCTGAGATAGAAAAGTTTTTAATTTAGCATGTGTTTGAAGACATGGAAATTGATGGATTTTGCAATGAAGTGGCCACAATGGTGAAAGAAGATCAACAAGATGAAGAACTCATGGATGGCTTGGAGAATTTAGTGTTGCATGGAAAAAGGATGTTAGAAGCATATGAAGAGGTTCAGAGGTCTCATATTTTTAAAACTGATAAATGGTGTGTGTCTACAATTATTAAAGAATATGAAGATAGGAAGATCCATAATTCTTTCATCTCAAAGGAAGAGATGGCATTGTCTCATCCAATTAGTCAAAGAGAAAGTTATGAATGTCTAAAGAATGCAGGTGTTGAAGAGGATGTAGATGTACAGAGGATGATAAGCTGGCTTGGAGATACTTCAGTTGATGAAGTAGATGAAATCTTGGAATGGGCTATATAAGATTACAATGATGAAATTATGAAACTTTCCAAAGAGGAAATGATAGTGAGGGATAACGATGGTGATAATGATCATTGGTATAGGATCATAGAAAAAGGTATGAAGTGTTTATTGCAAATATATCAATTTAATCAAATATAGGAACAGATTTTATTTGATCACTCATGTAGATTAAGCATGCATCTTAAGGATATTCAAAATTGGGTGAATAAATTTGTATTTAGTGAGCAGTGTTCTCAAAAGGTTGAGGACAGATAGAGGTATGAGGATGAGGAGATGGTAGCAGGCATACAACATTTTTGTGATGATTTACAACAGAATTGTAGCAATGATTTGTACCAGCAAGGGGAAAGACTTGATATTGAGTTGGACGAGTTGTGGAAGCATATGATAAATATTTCCAAGTGGAAATACCAAATATAGAATAATATGAAGAAGATAAGCATGCAAATATGACCTACTAAATAAAGCAAAGATTTTTCCCAGCAACAAAGTAAAGTATGGGATTCTGGAAGGTTGCTGACGGTAACAAGGCAATAACAAGGTATCAATGTAGATGGAAAACAACATAGATGGAGAAATAAACAGTTGCAGCATAAAGTTTGGGATCCAGGAGGACTTCAACAAATGAAGACTCGTGATCAGGAGATCATGAAATATTTTGACCCTGGGAGTCTGTTGCGGGAGCATTTTTCCTCCCAAAACAACCTTGTTGATTAGGCCTAGGGGTGTTTGAGTTTACCAAGGGAGTGGGTTCCCTAATTTAAAATTATTGTAATTTCCTATGGTTTAATTAAGTTATAGAAGCCTTGTGTGAGAGAGATTGTTGATATTGAAATGTAGTTGAATCTGCCTTTGTTAGAAGAGTTCGAGAATTTGTAATATTTAGAGAGATCTCAGGGTAAGTTATAGATCTCTTGAGGATTTTATGGATATAAAAGATCCTATGAGTTGTCAAAGTTGTTAGGAAATGAGGAACATTTCCATGCTAAACCTAGAAAAAAAGAGAAATAAATATTTAATCAAGAAAGTAAATGACAAAGCAAACACATAATACAAAAATATTTTACCCTAGAAACCCAAACCGAGAAAACCATCATTCATTGAGTGTTATGCTCTCTTGTTGTCTTATTCATTCAGAATAAAAGGTTACATGTTTAACCTTGGTCCACACCTAAGACACAATCGACATCATACCCTCTTTATTTACACAATAACAACCCTATAACCAATTCGGCTTACATCTACATGACCAACAACCTATAAAACTATTTCTATAAAGATTAGCTTTTACAGCATTAAAACATGCCTTATTTATAGGTTTTACAGTAGGAAAAACCCTAAAGAAAAGGTTCTCAAAAATGATTACAGATCCATGCATATCATTGACTACAAATCCCGTGAATCTCGAGATTCTATTACAGTCAAATACCAAGTCAGATTACCATTCGACCTTCATTAGGTCTTCAGTCGGTTGCCACACGCCCACCTGTTGACCTATTTTTGGTTGACCTCTTTGACTTGTTGTCAATATCTTCATCCCTCGACTTCGAATTTACCCAGTTGAACCACCTCGACCTTCAACTTAGATTGTTCATCGATTCACCTCGACTAGACTTTCACTTCAAAGAATATAACAACCCAACAAAAGTGAGGATTTTGTGGATCTGAACTAATTCAGGTTTCATCCATGTATTGTATATTTTGTAAGCCTACAAGCATTAAGAGAATCAAACTAGGGGTTCGACTGAGTAAGAGACAGAGTATAGGAGTGTGAGTGGAAAGGCCAATGGTGGCCAAAGGGCCAATTAGAGGCCAATTAATTGTAAATTAGGCCAAGGAAGGCAAGAAGGCCTTGTGTAAATTTATGTACAGATTCATTAATAGAATCTTTGTGTGTTTATTTGGTGTCTTGGTGTATCACTGAATCATATATTGATTTAGCATTTGTGTGGGTTTCAAGAGTTGTTGTGTGCAAGAAAGAGTCGAGTGTTTGTTGTAGGTTTGGATGTAGCAGAAACTATAGTAGTCATTGATCATTGATCACTGGAAGGATCAACGCTCCAAATCACGTCAAACAATAACATAGAGGAGGTAATTGTGACCATTGGATCAAGGTCAAGTTAAGTCCTAACTATTGGATCAAGATCATAGTAAAATCCTCACTGCACATAACCGGTGAATCGTGAGTGTTCTATTTAGATTCAGATTGATGGTCCTCATTATAGTAGACAGCGAGCATTAGAAGTTAGAAGGTGTTTGAGGATGTAAAATTATTGAAAGTCTGGTGACGAGAACATATATGATCGCCAAATTCAGATTCAGATTCAGATTCAGATCAATGGACGACAGTGCATCGGAGTTTAGAATGTGCAAGGAAGTTAAAGGAAAGGAGACCAATCCATGTCTAGAAGAGATTAACAGTTTAGTTTAGATATGGTACAAGCCACCAAATCAATTATTATCATTACTATGAACGAGATCAATGGTTCAGATTAGATCTAGGACAAGCCACCAAATCAATGGTTCTTATTACTGTGGACCATGGACCTTGAGATTTTTTGGTTGGTGAGTATTCTGAAATATCCCAATCTCTCGATGACAACAAACGTCACACTGACATAAGGAACTTCCATTTAGGAAGTGATGCATGGAGATAAGGTCCCACAACATACAATTGTCATGGTAAACCTTGGAATATAGATCAATAGTGGATATTAGATCTCTCAGTTCAGATCTACGGTTGATATTAAAGTGAATCCAATTCTCTGAGGTTAAGAGATCCAGTGGCCCGATATACGTGTCAAGAATAAACTTAAAGGAGATTAGACATCCCAGATTGGATATGCAACCTTGAAGATCAAAAACTCTCATGATAGTGTCTCTCAGCCATCGAGAGTTCTGGTAGTTGAGAAGTGTTAAAAGTCCCAACGTATCGACGTTGAGATACGTCAAGCTAACGTCAGGGCCCCACTCTGGAGACGACATGTGGAAGCAAGGTTCTGGAGTATTTAGGTTATGTGGTGGCCCTATGATTTGTATTGAGTTTAATTAAGGATAGATCAATGATCCTGATACGATCTGAGTTCCATATCGACGGTGGACATTATATCTCCCGTTGATCATTGATAAACTTCAATATCAACAATCCAGATTGATCACGTACATCCGCAAAGTGGTTTATGCCAATAAAGCTCATGGTCATAGACTATGGTCACATGAAATGAGAGCACTAGAAGTTAGCGCTAAGGTTTAAGTGCTCAAGTGGATAAGCGTCGGTCAATTCCATTGGTCTTGTGAGCATAAGGAGATATTAGTGCCTAGACTTTAGTTTCTAGTGGACTAGTGTGACAAAAGAGAATTACAGAGCTTTGTTAATAGAGGATTTTGGGCCCGAATTGAATAGTTAATAGCAGCTTGAGCTTAAAGTTGCAGCAAAGTTTACCTATAACTCTGCACCTATGGGTAAAATTCCTGGTGGTTCGTTGTCAGTGTCCATGGTAACTCCATAGTGAGTACCCCTTTCTTTGTATTTTTATTTTATAACTAATAAAAAAATAGCAGATCATAGACCTCACCTTCTAGCAATGTTTTCTCCCATATCGAGTTTCTTGGGTCACGTGTTGTGTTCATTTATGTGGATGGTGTGTTCATTTTATTTTTCTTTCATTTTGGTTTTAGTTGTTTCCATAATTTTGAGCACTAAGCTAGTAATAATAAATCTGATATCTAGGGTAATAAATTGCATAACAAAATATTTCAAAATATTGTAAGATCTATTGTGAAGAACTGTTCCACTAGAATATCCATGGTATTTTATAGATTATTAATTGTTATACAAGTTCATGCTTTTACTAATTATGAAAAAAAAAATTGTAAATATAGTATGTTGTGTATATAGTTGATTTAACATTTAAGTATTTAAGTCTTTTACTTAGTATATTCATTTCTCATATTTACACTAAATTAACAATCTGATTTTGCATTTGCAATTCACTCTAACTCAAAATCTAGATCTTACCTTTAATTAATAAGCAAATGCCTTAAAATTTTCTACATTTATTGATATAGGATTTAATTTACATATATGTTATATCTACAACTACATTATAGCTCATAAATTAACGTAATTAATAACTAACTTAAGACAAATATTAAAACTTACACATACACATAATTGAAGGGTCAATACCCTTAAGGGAGAAGACTCCACTGACTCATCTAACTAATAAAGCTAACCTCGTAGCTAGAAATTATAGGGCCATAAACATATCCCATGTTTCCATCCCATTTTATTCCCTTGAGATCCCTACAAGGGTGTTTTGAGTGTTATGCCTGAGGTTCCATTTCAATCATCAACATAAATTGTGACCATACAAAGGAATGAAAGTTCCTAATTTTTTTAAATTTCCATGTTGGCATATGTCCAACTCTCCAAGGATATCATGAAGAGGTCAAGGTCAATCTCCCAAATTCAAATATCTTTCTGAAAGGAAATCAAGAAGGAGACTTGTAGACCATTTTGAAAAGTGTGTTTTTGAAGCAAAAGACCTTAATCCTAGAGTCACTCCAATCATGGTCAATATGACTTATTTTTCTTCACATAGTAGTTCAAGTTTTAGGTCCATTTATTCAACCTCTAGATTTATTGATATAGGTTGTATGTTTAGTGAGTTTAACATTGTACCTATCCCAAATAATCCTTGGAAGGTAATTAAAAATCTACAGATTTGTCAATATGAAGTAGATTTAGATACCTCCCCATGACATGTTTCATGTCCTTTTAACATTATGCATACTATCAATCATTTTCCTAAGTTCAAAGATCATCTACCTAAGTGATCTGAATTTTACGGGGTATATGGTCTAAATTTGGATGCAAAAGTCATAAAGCTAATAGATTGTCCATGTGGATCAACGAGATACCCACTTCCTCATTAATTAATTAGGCTAATATGTTGTCCATATGGGTCAAAGAGAGACTCACCTCTCCATTATAGTATTGGGTTTTATTTTCCACTACTTAGTTAGTTCGGTAGTTAGATCTATTATTATAATAATAGAGACTCATTCAATGAGTTATTTCCATTATTGTATCGGGTTTTATTTTCCACTACTTAGTTAGTTGGGTAGTTAGATCTATTATACTAACAATAGAGACTCATTTAATGAGCTCTTTTTGACTTTGTCCAATGGGCCATTTTGTAATGTTATATAAAGGCCTAGCAAGTCTTCTCATAATATCAAGTTACTCATTTTGGTTTCTCTCATATTTTATGTTATTCATTGTGAGATTAATTAGCTCTCAGTAATTTAATAGTAATTAGTTTTAGAGGTGAGGCTCATATTTGAGCCTCACCTCCCGAGTACTTCATTTAAATTTTTTTGTCCATGTTTATTTTCATGCAAGATTGGCATGTCTAAGCTCCTCCTTCCTTGGCATTCAAGCCAACCAGATCTCAGCCCCCAAGATCTGGATCAGTGGTATTAGAGTGAGGTTCGCTCTCCATCGGAACAAGGGTTTGAAGAATGTTGTGGGTTCAAACATTTTCATCAAACACCAGCCTCCTTTTGGTACTATCAGAATCCATTTTTCAGGCCATACATTGTAAGCATCACAGTTGGTCCATAGGCACTACAGGGCTTTGTTCTTACCCTCGGATCTTCATTCACCATTACAAGGAGAACCATACATGGATTCACTACATCTATACATGGATCCACTACATCCATTGGTTTGCAAAATTTTCAACAAATTTGCAAGGTGTCCATGCTACCCATGGATGTTCCACAACCTCTACAACAGTCCATGCTTCTCTACAAACCATTGGCATCTTTTGTGGCCCTCTACACTCAGCCAAATTCAAAGAAGCGATGTGACCTCTACACAGAATTTCAAAGGATATATCATATTTCATTGGAAATATCTCTTTAATATATCAAATGGGTATTTCACATAATCCTATTTGGCTTCCTAGTTTGAGAGATATCATCGATTGAATCTCAACATGTATTTGACACAAGGAGGTCATGCATACCACTATATTCAACGGGATTTTTATCCCTAATAAGGAAACTACAGAAGGATTTCCACATATGGCTGGAAATATATCTTCAATATCTCAAATGGGTATTTCATGGAATCTCATTTTGCTTCTTGGTTTGAGAGATATCATCGATTGAATCTCAGCATGTATTTGACCCAAGGAGGTCGCGCGTACCACTATCTTCAAAAGTTTTTTTCTCCATGCTCAGGAAACTAAAGAAGGAGCTTGACATATGGCTAGAAATGTATCTTCAATATCTCAAATGGGTATTTCACAGAATTTCATTTYGTTGTCTTTTTTATGAGATATCTTTGTTTGAATCAGCACATGTTTGTAACCAGCATGGTTGTGTGCCCTTAAAATTCGGCCTAGTTTTTCTCACTCCATGGGCCACCTCAGAACAAGTTCCATATACCGATGGAAATATCTCTTTAGTAGATCAAATGGGTCTTTGATGGAATTGGATTTCATCACCTGTAGCAGAAGTTATGAATATATTTGCAGAAGGATGTTCACAGCCCCCAAAGTCATGATTGTTCCATATTATTTTTTTAATTTTGGGATTTTATTAAAATTTATTTATTTTTCTACCCATGTACAATGTCATTGTCAACTAGGTTATGGTTCAAACACAAACCCATGGTTATGGGCCAACCACACAAAACCCTTCTCTTCATTGGGTATTTTCATAGTGTAATCATAATGGTATGTTAACAGGGTTTCTCTTTTTAGCATGGGTGAAATGATGGGGACCATCATTTTCTAAGGGGGGGTGGGGGGATAATTCGAATTTTAGGGGATATATGGTCTAAATTTGGATGCAAAATTCATAAATCTATAAAGCTAATAGATTGTCCATGTGGATCAAAGAGATGCCCACTTCCTCATTAATTAATTGGGCTAATAGGTTGCCAATATGAGTCAAAGAGAGTCTCACCTCTCCATTATTGTATTGGGTTTTATTTTCCACTACGTAGTTAGTTGGGTAGTTAGATCTATTATTATAATAATAGGGACTCATTTAATGAGTTCTTTCCATTATTGTATCGGGTTTTATTTTCCACTACTTAGTTAGTTTGGTAGTTAGATCTATTATACTAATAATAGAGACTCATTTAATGATCTCTTTTTTACTTTGTCCAATCGACCATTTTGTAATGCTATATAAAGGCCTAGCAAGCCTTCTCATAATATCAAGTTACTCATTTTGGATTCTCTCATATTTTCTATTGTTCATTGAGAGATTAATTAGCTCTCGGTGATTTACTAGTAATTAATTTTAGAGGTGAGGCTCCTCTTTGAGCCTCACCTCCCGAGTACTTCATTTACATGTTTTTTTCCATGCTTATTTTCATGCAAGATTGGCACGTCTAAGCTCCTCTTCTCTCAGCATTCAAGCCATCCAAATCTTAGCCCCGAAGATACGGATTAATGGTATCAGAACGAGGTTCGCTCTCCATCGGAACTAGGGTTTGAAGCATCTTGCGGGTTCAAACATTTGCAGTAATCACCAACCTCATTTTGGCACTATCGGAATCCATTTGTCGAGCCATACACTGTAAGCATCACAGTTGGTCCACAGGCACTACAGGGCTTTGTTTTTACCCTCGGATATTCGTTCACCATTACAAGGAGAACCATACATGGATTCACTACATCTATACATGGATCCAATACATCCATTGCTCTGCAACATTTTCAACAAATTTGCAGGGTGTCCATGTTGCCCATAGAGGTTCCACAACCTCTACAACATCCCATGCTGCTCTACAAACCCTTGGCATAATTTGTGGCCCTCTACACTCAACCAACTTCAAAGAGGTGTTGTGACCTCTGCATAGAATTTCAGAGGCTCTACCATATCTCATTGGAAATATCTCTTCAAGATCTCAAATGGGTATTTTGCGGAATCTCATTTGGCTTTACGGTTTGAGAGATATCATCAATTGAATCTCAGCATGTATTTGACCCAAGGAGGTCGCGCGTACCACCATATTCAACGGGATTTTGCTCCCTTCTCATGAAACTACATAGGGATTTCTACATATGGATGGAAATATCTCTTCAATATATCAAATGGGTATTTCATGGAATCTCATTTTGCTTCCTAGTTTGAGAGATATCATCAATTGAATATCAACATGTATTTGACCCAAGGAGGTCGCGCGTACCACTATCTTCAAAGGTCTTTTTCTTTATGCTCAGGAAACTAACGAAGGATTTCCACATATGGATGGAAAGATATCTTCAATATATCAAATGGGTATTTCGCGGAATTTCATTTCGTTGTCTTTTTTTATGAGATATCTTTGTTTGAAGCAACACATGTCTGTAACCAACGTGGTCGTGTGCCCTTAAAATTCAGCCTAGCTTTTCTCACTCCATGGGCCATCTCATAACAAGTTCCATACACCGATAGAAATATCTCTTCAGTAGCTCAAATGGGTCTTTGACGAAATTGTATTTCATCACCTGTAGCAGAAGTTATGAATATATTTGTAGAAGGATGTTCACAGCCCCCAAAGTCACGATTTTTCCATATTATTTTTTAAATTTTGGGATTTTATTAAAATTTATTTATTTTTATACCCATGTACAATGTCATTGTCAACTAGGTTATGGTTTAACCACAAACCCACAGTTATGGGTCAACCACACAAAACCCTTCTCTTCATTGGGTATTTTCACATTGTAATCATAATGGTACGCTAATGGGGTTTATCTTTTTAGCATGGGTGAAATGATGGGGACCATCATTTTCTAAGGGGGGAGGAATGATCTGAATTTTAGGTGGTATATGGTCTAAATTCAGACGCAAAAGTCATAAATCTATAAAGCTAATAGATTGTCCATGTGGATCAAGGAGATGCCCACTTCCTCATTAATTAATTGGGCTAACAAGTTGCCCATATGGGTCAAAGAGAGTCATACCTCTCCATTATTGTATTGGGTTTTATTTTTCACTACTTAGTTAGATGGGTAGTTAGATCTATTATTATAATAATAGAGACTCATTTAATTATCTCTTTCCATTATTGTATCGAGTTTTATTTTCCAATACTTAGTTAGTTGGGTAGTTAGATCTATTATACTAATAATAGAGACTCATTTAATGAGCTCTTTTTTACTTTGTCCAATGGACCATTCTGTAATGCTATATAAATGCCTAGCAAGCCTTCTCATAATATCAAGTTACTCATTTTGGCTTCTCTTATATTTTCTATTGTTCATTGTGAGATTAATTAGCTCTGAGTGATTTACTAGTAATTAGTTTTAGAGGTGAGGCTCCTCTTTGAGCCTCACCTCTCGAGTACTTCATTTACATGTTTTTGTCCATGCTTCTTTTCATGCAATATTTGCATGTCTAAGCTCCTCCTCTCTCGGCATTCAATCCATCCATATCTCAACCCCCGAGATCCAAATCACTAAGTCTTCAGGGAATGGGGTGACTTCTGCTATTGAACACCTGGCTACATTCTCCAATGCATGTGACAATATAGGTGAAAATGATAATGACACATGCATAGGATTGTTTGTAAAGTATTTGGAAGGTAGGGTTGTTGTCGATTTTTTTTTATCTCACCGCTAATATATTTTCAACCTGGTTTGCGTTGATTTATTAGTTTAAGTCTACTTTTAACAACATGAAAACCCTATTGGTCATATGAGAAATTTCAATAGTTTATTTTTCAAAGATGGTGAGACCATCAAATCCTTTAACCTCATGTTCATGAAGCTTTTTAACAAGATTCCTGAAGTTATTGGACCCACTCAATAAGTTTCTATAATGTATTATTATAAAATCTTAACCCCTACTTGGTGTCATCGGTTGAAAGAGAAGGGTGTAGAATATATTGGCTTTGCTTTGCAAACGTGCTTAGAGTTTGAGGAGAAAAATCTTATAAGGAGTTTTTCCTTTGACAACCTTTATCCTAAAATCAACATGTCATCCATTATACAAATGATGCAATATATGCATAATTTTATGATCTCTTTTGAGCACAAGCTAACTACAAATCCTAAAGTTGCTTCAAACCCTACATTTAGGATCTTGACATGACCAAATCCATTCATCCTTAAGAATCTTCTACTCGTCATTGGAATAATTGCTATGATGAAGCTCATGACACATTGACATGTGATCCATTTTTGGTTTGCTAAAGAGAGAAAAAGGTAAAAAAGTTTCATGAACTATAGTTTTTTGTTGAAGAAGAAGAATAATTTAATGAGGTATATGCTATAATGACTAGAAATCAAGTAGCCTAGAATCAGTTCAAAACCAAATATGTGCAAAATCTTAGTCTGGGAAATGTTGGGAGTAGTAAAAATAAGGAAAATTCTAGCTACAAAATAGTAGTGGACGCATGTTATATTACACACCAAAATCTTGTTGTTATGCAGTAGAATATTGTTGTTTTCCACCCAAATACTCACCTTATAATGCGGCTAATGACCTGGTAGATATTAAAGTGAATATTGGTTTTAAATATGTACTTTGGGCCCTATAATGATAGCATAATCTTAACAGAGCCCTTGTCATCCTTGTTTTACCAATCGTAAACAATGGGGCAACAACATCTTTAAATGCAAATGTTGTTGGTTTGGAAGAAATTTTTTAAAAAGAAGTAAATTTGACCAACACAACCCAACCTAAGCCTAGATATCCTCCTTTTTATGTCTCCATGTGAATCATGGGAAAATTGTTCACTCTTGCCTAATTGTTGGAAGTTCCTTTCCCAATATTATGTCCAAAGTAATCATGGAACAACTTGGTCTCACCTGCGCAAGTGAAGCCAAGAATATGATTACCTTTAATAAGAAAGTGCAACCAACCATTGAAAAAATTAAAGATCTCACCTTGGTCATGTGTTCTCACCCAGATATCTGAACCACTTCCAACTTCTTAGTGGTTGATATAGAAGTAGGTAACTTTTCCATAATTCTAATACATGAGTGGCAACACTTAACTAATGCTTATATGAGCTTGGATGGTTCTCATATGATTATTCCCTATGAAAATAATAACATCATCATTTTAAAGTATATGAGAATTGTCCCCTGCATTAAGAGTATCTTTGGTCTAGAGATTAATCATATCAAAACCGATCTTGATACTTAGTATGTATTTACTTAAGAAGAAGAAGATTATTCTCATGTCCAATTAGATTTTGTTCAGGATCGAATGTGGCACTCACAATTTGCTTCTTCTTGTGAAGGTAGTGTTAATGGGGCTATGTTAGATTCCCCATCAGGTAAACCTCGCTAGTTTTCTTACACGGTAAATTTTACGTGCACTAATAATGTTGTTTAATTTGAATCTTTGTGTTTAGGTCTAGAAAAAGCTTTAGAATTTGGGTTACAAACATTTGCAGGTTTTTGGAGATTCTAAATTGATAAAAATATATATATGGTTAAAAGGGTATATCAACCAGCAAAAAAGGTTTTCAAAAGATGCATTCAGATGATAGATCAGCTTACTACAGAATTTATCTCATTTAACTTGACTTGTATTCATAGATTATTGAATTTAGTAGCAGATAAGTTGGTTGTTTTCTCTATGAGTCCTAATGGGCAGTTATCAAATGGCGTACCTAACTATGTTGTCATTTATATTTATCATCCTTGTGTGTTAAATAATGATGAATCTTAGCATATTTTTTAAAATGATGAAGACATTTATTGTTTTCTTATTGATCAAGAAGATGAGATATCTTATTCTCCAGGAGTCATAAATATGAAAAACAATTTCTATCCCAAAGGTATGTGCCCTTAGAGAATATGTTTTCCACCAATGATTCTTCCAAGAATGTTGGTCAAAACCATGAACCTTCTAAACGGAAGATTGACAAAACTATCCCAATGAACATAGATTCTAAAAATGGTCCTAAGATCTTATATATAGGATCCCAATGTATTGATGAAGAAAAGGCCAAATTTTTAGCCTTATTTCAAAAATTACGAGACATATTCACTTAGTCTTATAAGATTTAAGAGGTTTTTACCCTGGTATAATTCAATAATATATTCCTCTAGAGAATGATGCAAAGGTAGACAAACAGATATAGAGGCATGTTAATCCCAATATATATTCCTTAATCATGAAAGATCCTAACAAAATGTTAGAGGTAAATGTCATATTTCCAGTTCATTACTCAAAGTGGGTTGCTAATGTGGTTCTAGTTTAGAAAAAGAATGGCAACATCTAACTTTGCATAGATTTCAGATATTTGAACCAGGTGAGTGTCAAAGAAAATTTCCCTTTTCCTTTCATGGATTCCATCTTACAACATGTTACCAGTTCAAAAATCATGTCCCTCTTAGATCATTTTTCTAGTTATAACCAAATTAGAATAAATCCTCCAATAGTTAGGATTTTAGGATTTAAATATTTAACAACTTTACTACAGCATTATCATCCAATAGTTGCAGAGTAAATAAACAATGAACAAATGAGCAATCATACACATACACAGTACACCAATGTTTTTACGTGGAAACCCAAAGTGGGAGAAAACCACAAAATGTTTTTTCTTATATGTCTTTAATAATTACATTCATTGGAAGCACAAACTTACCTTGTTTTCCACCTGCAACTGGAAGGAGGCTCCAACCCCCTAGTTTCTTAGGCTACAACCTGAGGGAAGCTCCAACTCCCCAATTCTCTGGCTATAACCAGAAGGAGGCTACAACCCCCTATGTTCTCCGGCTACAACCAGAATGTGGCTACAACCACTTGTCCTTTCCCCATCCAACCACCCTAAAATATAAGTAGAATGATGGAACCACTGTCACACTATCACTGTGAGATATACTATTGTAAATATGTACCAATCAACCTGTACCAAACAACATGTAACCAACCTGTACCATAAACAAGTGCATCAACCATGCATCAACCTCTAACTCAACCTGTACCATCAACGAGTGCATCAACCATGCACCAAATCTGTACCAATCATGCAACAAATACACATAAACTATGACTCATCAAGATGTAACAACATCATCAACTATACACCACATGTATGTGTCAACTCGTCAACTACTTGTCTCAACTATGTACCCAACATGTACCTTAACCAAAATACCTCACCAATTTCATCATCCAAATCTGATTTGTAACTCTGTAATAGACCTAGTGTATATGATCACATACCTGCAAACCTTCCTTAACTTTGACAACGGGAGACTAGCATTTTCATCAAACTTTACTTTAGTCTCACGTGACTAATTTTGGATTAGTCAACAACCTTAACTTGGAATAATCATAACTATGTACCTGTAATGAATAAAGGTATAAAATAGTACACAGTTTTCTTCGGTGTCTTGTCTGTAATTTCTCCAGGTTTCACTTCTTGGAACCTCCCAGAAAAGGAGTTATAGCAAAATTGGCATAACTTGTTGAATTTTGGCTTATTCTAGAGATCAAAATTGTAGAGAATGTTCTGCACAAAATATCTGTTGTGTAGATATGAAAAGGGTACACAAAATACAACAGATTGTACTCTAACCAATACATTTGGTCTTACTTAATTTTGATCTTTTATGAAAAAGTTATGACGTTTTTACCCGAAACATTTGTTTTAGACTAGTTTCAGGACTAGCCACAAACCCTATTTTCCACGGAGTGTAACTCCCAAAATACAACAACCCACAAGCTGAAATTTTTATCATAGCTACTTGGATATGTTTCTTCAACGGCCTCTAGATTTCGCAGTCTAAATCATTCTAGAAAAAAAATTACTGCGAAAATGGTGAGATGACCTGTAAATAACATACCTTAGAAAACATCATTAAAAGAATTTATCCTCCCTTGAATTTCGGCCTTCTTTACTTCACCTTCCTTCTTAAATCTGCCTTATATATCCTTTAGTTACTTCAGTCACTTGTAGATATTCAATATGCTCAAGTGTGATTAAAATGAGAGACTATTTCCTCTTATTTATACTTTTATGTAGCTTCCTCAAGGGGTTACCTTCTAACCATCTTAAACCACTTTCCTTATTTTAGGGATAACCCACTTCTAACCACTTGTCCACTTAGTAATTTATCCATTAACTTTATTATTTAAATTATTTATTTTGTATTCACTTTGACTTATAGTACACTCATCACTTCACTTTATTATTTACCTTCTAACCATCTTAAACCACTTTCCTTATTTTAGGGCTAACCCACTTCTAACCACTTGTCCACTTAGTAATTTCTCCATTAACTTTATTATTTAAGTATTTTATTTTGTATCCACTTTGACTTATAGTACACTCATCACTTCACTTTATTATTTAAATAATTTCTTTTTTGCAACCACTTTGACTACTTTGACCTTTTTGGGCTTCTAGATGACTCATGAGGATTATCCAACTTCACATGGCCATAACTCTCTAACCATGAGGAGTTATGTGACATTCCACATACCACCGAAAATGGAATGACATTTACTATCCATCCAGAATAGTATTTCCTTCAAATATATTAAAACTCATACCATTAAACATCAAACAAACGTGGGTCCATTACCCAAACCTTTGTGCTACTGAAATTCGCTACGGGACTTTCTTCAAGGGTTGACATTAATGAGAACCAACCCAAATAATTAGCAATCTCCCCCTTTGGCATTGATGGAAACACTCTGATGCAATATTGAAGTCATATCACTCATGCTCCCCATGTGACCATTGCTTCCCCTTGAACAATGCCTTTGTTCTCTTTCTCAAAGCATTTACCTTTGCATCTGAAAAATCTCTCCCCCTTTGTCATCAATGGCAAAGGTATCTTTCCATCTAGGGATGCTCCCCCTGACTGAACTCTTCCTGAAATTGATCTCCCAACCTGAACTTTCCTCTTTATTGTGCTTCCTCATGTAAATCTAAGACATATAAGATAAGCATTCAAAAGAATTCATTTCGGAGTAAAAATTACTCTGAGTCTCTAGTGGAGATACTCAAAGGCTTCCCGTGGAAGTGGTTTTGTAAAGATGGATGCCACTTGTTCTTTTGTTCCCACATATTCAACTATGATGTTCTTCTCTACAACTTATTCATGTAGAAAGTGATACTTGATTGGAATGTGCTTCATCTTGGAGTGCATCACTGGGTTCTTTGAGATATTGATGGCACTTGTATTATCACAATAGATTGGAATGGGCTCATCATACTCAACCTGTATATCTGTCAAAGTTTGTTTCATCCATAGAACATGTGTACAACATCATGTTGCTGCAATATGCTCTACTTTGGTTGTAGATAAAGATATTTATGATTGTTTCTTCTTAGCCAAGATACTAAACACTCACCCAAGTAGAATGTTGTTCCACTAGTGCTTCTTCGGTCATCAATGAAAACTACCCAATCTACATTTGTGTATGCAATAAGTGATAGATCCTTTCCTTCTGGATACCATAATCCAAACTCTTATGTTCCTTTGAGATATCTAAAAATCCTCTTCACTACTAAGACATGTGATTCCTTTGGTGTTGCTTGAAGTCATGCCACATGTCCAACTGCATGCATTACATCTGGTTTGGATGTTGTCACATATAGTAAGATACCAATCATTGACCTGTATTTCCTCTGGTCTGTAGAATTTGAATCGTCATCTTTGCTGAACTTGCAACTAGTTTGCATAGGACTGGTAACTGGTTTGCGATCTTCCATTCTGAACTTCTTTAGCATTTCTCTGATATACTTAGTTTGAGAAATAAAAATTCCTTAGTTTATTTGACATATCTGAAGACCCAGAAAGAAGGATAGTTCTCCAAATAATGAAATTTCAAATTCATTATGCATATCATTTGCAAATTATTGGCTTAACATGTCATAAGTACTTCTAAAAATAATATCATCAACATAAACTTCAATTAATAAAATACCATCTTGAGTTACCATGATGTAGAGGTTGATGTGTGCACTTCCTTTTTTGAACCCTCCATGTTGTAGATATTTATCCAATCTAGAGTACCATGCTCTAGGAGCATATTTTAGACCATACAAGGCCTTCTTCAATTTACACACATAATCTGCGTTCTTTGACAACTGAAATCCTTCTAGTTGTTCAATGTAGAATTATTCTTCAAGTTCCCCATTCAAAAAAGTTGATTTCACGTCCATCTGATACACTTTATTATTCTTGGAGCATGCATAAGCTAAGAGAAATCAGATTGCTTCCATTCTAGCAAATGGGGAAAATGTCTCTTCAAAGTCGATTCCTTCAACCTGTGTGTATCATTTACATACCAATATAGCTTTGTTCCTTGTAACCTGTCCATATTCATTCAATTTATTTCTAAAAACCCACTTTGTGTGAATCACATTCTTATTCTTTGGTCTTGGAACCAATTCCCAAGTGTCATTCTTCTCTATTTGATCCAATTCTTCATCCATGGCCTTATTACAGAATTCATCCTTGTTGGCCTCTTCAAAATTGTTTGGTTCAATCGTAGATAAGAGTTCTAGGTGCATTTGTTCTGGTGAATGGATTCTTCTTCTAGTCTCAACTCTTGCATCCTTGTTTCCGATAATATGATCTGAAGGATGATTCTTCTGTACTCGTTTGCTAGGTGTCTTTGGAGGCACTTGTTGAACTTTCTCTTCTACTTCTATCTAATCTTCTTCATCTTCCTCTTCTACTTCTTCTTCATCTTTTGCTTCTTCTTTGTAAAGTTGTTCCACTAATTCATTTTCTTCTTCTTTTGATTCTCGTTCACTTGTTTCATCAATTGTTACATTGATGCTTTCCACAACTTTTTTCAATTTCATATTGTAACACTTGTATTCTTTTATTGTACTTGAGTAACCAACAAGTACTCCTTTGTCCACACGAGAGTAAAACTTTCCCATTCTGTCATATTCTCTTTTGATGTAGCATTTTATTTCAAAGACTCTGAAGTGCTTCACATTTGTTGGTCTTCTTTTCCATAGCTCGTAGGGAGTTTTGTCATTGTTGTTTCTGAGCATTACTCTGTTTTGAATGTGAATTGTTGTATGCATTGCATGTGTCCAAAAACAATATCTGTCAATTTGGAATCCATTAGCATTGTTCGATCCAATTCCTGTGTAATTATGATTCATTATGATAATGTTCCTTTGTCTTTGAACCACTCTCTAAACCAATCTATGAATCCATGCTCTCATCCACTATCATATATCTGTCCAAACCTGCTAAGTTTTCTTACGAATCCATCTATGTCCATATTATCCAAGACTCTACTACACAATTGTCCATAATGTTGACCCATTTATCACTATACTATTATGAAGTCTTCACTACTACAACTGATTGTACTTCTGCTAAATAATTGCTTTGGATATATCTACTCAAACTCTTCAAGTTGCTCGAAGGATGGTTCTTTGGTATGTAAGAGCTATCGCATAGACTCCCCCTGTATAATGTTCATATTACTTGAGATTCTCTAAGTCATATGGCTCAGAACAATTTATGCTCTGATGTGTATTCATTATCATCTTCATTGATAGATTCATCATCTCTCTGAGATCTGACTTCTTTCTTTCTGTTTGTGGATTCATCTTTCACTAAAGTGATTGAAAGTGCAATCTCTTGAACATGTACATTATTTACTTGTCTTTCTTTTCTTTCAGTTATTTTCCAAACCTTTCTATATCTGACATATTTCTTTTTCTCTATAGAATTTTCTTCATCTCAGTTTATCATCAATCTTGCGATCTATGGGACTTGGTCTTTGTTCACTTGTTCTTCGTGTTTTCTTATCCATACTTTCTTATATCTAATATCAGTGTTCTCTTTCATGGAAGTATCGATCATGATTATACAATAACTAGCTATGTGTCCATAGCTATGACATTTGTAACATTCAATGTTACGTGGGGTCACATAGGTATTTCTTGCTTGAACATTTCTTTTATAATCTATGCAATCTGCAACCTTATGTCCAAAATTAGTACAATAAAATCAGTGACCATAAAAGAAATTCGCATACCTTGGAGTGAATGATCTTCTTTGTGGTGTAGTCCCTCTGAATTTCTGCCTTGACTAATCATGATCATGATTGAAGCTTCTTTGTGGATTGAACATGGATGGTATTCTTGAATATGTATCTTCAATGGTTTTCTTAGATTCTGGTTAACCATGATTCCTTCCTTTGAGTACTTCTGCACAACTCTTTTTTTTTTCTTCATTATTCTTTTCTAGCAACCTAGAGTGTTTCTCTTCATTCTCTATAACTGATGTGGATGTTTTTGTCTCTTCAACATTCTTGTTGATCTTGACGATTTTACTTCTCAATGGGACAACTTCTTCTTCAAGCTTCTCAACATCTTCTTCTTTCTTCATTATCTGAGACTTCATGACTTCTTTTGTTCTTTTCACTTCTTCAAGGTGGATTTTTAATGTGATTATTTCTTTTTCAAGTCCTTTCTCTTCTTGACCAAACTCTGCCTCAAGCTGGTTTAGATTGTTAGTTATTTCCTTAAGATGATCTGTCAATATCTTCTCTCTCATTTCTGCTTCTTCCTTCTATGTTGCTATGTTGGCTTCCAAATACTACTTTTGATATTCAATATTTTCTTCGATCTTTCTGGCTTCTTCGAGCTAATTTCTTAAGTTCTCGATGACCTGTTGGGATTCTTCAAGAATGTGAACACTTTCCTTCTGTTTCATCAATTATTTCTTGAGTGACTTGTTTTCTTCTCTTTCTTTTCTTAGTTCATCTAAAGCACTAATCAATTATGCTTCATAATTGTCTTCTTTTTCAATTAGTTTTTCTATCTCATGGAATTCTATTTCAAGATGTTCGCGTTTTTCACAATTAAAGCAAAACAACATACCTATGTTGATTATGTACTCTTCATCTTCTAAATCTCTTTGACATGGTGAACATATTTCTTCTTAATCTGTACCTGCATCTTCTTTGGCATTTTCTGAATCTGCAATGGGTGAAGAATATATATCATGTAACTTATCCCAATGTTCTTTGGCTGATGAACATTTACCAACCTTTTCTTTTAATGGATTAGGTAATCCTTCCCAGATGAAATCCATCGTTATTTTTTTATTCTTCTTCAATTCCTTCTTGGTTGCAGTATTTTCCCTTTTTGAACTATCATATCCTATAATGACCGATAGCCAAATATAATATCATTGTGCCTGTAAAAATGTGTTCATCCTTCCACTCCACATCTCATACTTTAAACCATTCTGACCATTGAACAGTGGTACTCCATTCTCATAATAATCCATGATCTCCTTCCAATGGTTAAATTGTTTCGTGAAGGAACCTGCTCTGATACCAGTTGTTGGATTACTGAGAGGGGGGTGAATCAGTAATAGAGAAATTTAATCATTTTTAACCATAAAATGCAAGTGTTATATCAATGCAGCATTATCATCCAATAGTTGCAGAGTAAATAAACAATGAACAAATGAGTAATCATACACATACACAGTACACCAGTGTTTTTACGTGGAAACTCAAAGTGGGAGAAAACTATGAAATGATTTTTCTTATATTTCTTTAAGAATTACATTCATTGGAAGCACCAACTTCCTTTGTTTTTAAGTTGCAACTAGAAGGAGGCTCCAACCCCCTAGTTTCTCAAGCTACAAATTGAGGGAAACTCCAACTCCCCAATTCTTTGGCTACAACCAGAAGGAGGCTAAAACCCCCTATGTCCTCCGAATACAACCGAAAGGTGGCTACAACCACTAGTCCTTGCCCCTTCCAACTACCCTAAAATATAAGTAGAATGATGGAATCATTGTCACACTATCATTGTGAGATATACTGCTGTAAATATGTACCAATCAACCTGTAACCAACTTGTACCATAAACAAGTGCATCAACCATGCACCAGCCTGTACCTCAACCTATACCATCAACAAGTGCATCAACCATCCACCAAATATGTACCAATCATGCATCAAATACACATAAACTATGACTCATCAAGATGTACCATCATCATCAACTATACACCACATGTATGTGCCAACTCATCAACTACTTGTCTCAACCATGTACCTCAAACAAAAGCTCTCATCAATTTCATCATCCAAATCTGATTTGTAATTCTGTAATAGACCTGGTGTATATGATCACATACCTACAAACCTTCCTTAACTTTAACAACTTGAGACTAGCATTTTCATCAAACTTTACTTTAGTCTCACATGACTAATTTTGGATTAGTCAACAACCCTAACTTGAAATAATCATAACTATGTACCTGTAATGAATAAAGATCTAAAAATAGTACAAAATGTTCTTCAGTGTCTTTTCTGCAATATCTCCAGGTTTCACTTCTTGGAACCTCCTAGAAAAGGAGTTATAGCAAAAATGGCATACCTTGTTGAATTTTGTCTTATTCTAGAGATCGAACTTGTAGAGAATGCCCCGCATGGAATATTTTTTGTATAGATCTAAAAATGATACAAAACATACTAAAGACTGTAATCTAACCAATATATTTTTTCTTACTTACTTTGGATCTGTTATGAAAAAGTTATGATGTTTTTACCTGAAACACATGTTTTAGACTAGTTTCAAGACTAGCCACAAACCCTATTTTCCACGAAGTGTAACTCCCAAAATACAATGACCCGCAAGATGAAATTTTTATCACAGCTACTTGGATATGTTTTCTCAACGTCCTCCATATTTGACAATCTGAATCATTCTAGAAAAAAATTATTGTGAAAATGGTGAGATGACCTGTAAATAGCATACCTTAGAAAGCATCATTAAAATATTTTTTCCTCCCTTGAATTTCGGCCTACTTTACTTCACCTTCCCTCTGAAATTCGCATTAGATATCCTTTGGTTACCTCAGTCACTTGTAGATATTAAATATTCTCAAGTGTGATTAAAATGAGAGACCCTTCCCTCTTATTTATACTTTTATGTAGCTTCCTCAAGGGGTTACCTTTTAACCATCTTAAACCACTTTCCTTATTTTAGGGATAACCCACTTCTAACCACTTGTCCACTTAGTAATTTCTTCATTAACTTTATTATTTAAATAATTTATTTTGTATCCACTTTGAATTATAGTACACTCATCACTTCACTTTATTATTTACATTCTAACCATCTTAAACCACTTTCCTTATTTTAGGGCTAACCCACTTCTAACCACTTGTCCACTTAGTAATTTCTCCATTAACTTTATTATTTAAATAATTTATTTTGTATCCACTTTGACTTATAGTAAACTCATCACTTCACTTTATTATTTAAATAATTTTTTATTTGCAACCACTTTGACTACTTTGACCTTTTGGGGCTTCTAGATGACTCATGAGAGTTATCCAACTTCACATGGCCATAACTCTCTAACCGTGAGGAGTCATGTGACGTTCCACATACCACCGGAAATGGAATGGCATGTAATATCCATCTAGAATAGTATTACTTTAAAATATATTAAAACTCATACCATTATACATCAAACAAACTTGGGTCCATTACCCAAACTTTTGTGCTACCGAAATTCGCTACCAGACTTTCTTCAAGGGTTGACATCAATGTCAACCAACCCAAATAATCAACAAGGGTTTAGCTCTTCTTTTGGCTGAAAATGTTCATGATGAATATCCTAATATCCAAGAGGATGAATATTCATTTCTTGTTGTTTTTGAGTTGGAATGTGCTGACATTGATAATTATGTGACTATTGACCCTTGGTACCAAGACATCATATTTATCTACAAAAGTAGCAATGTCCTTCCCATTTGAGGGCCAATGAAAAGAGAATAATAAGGTTGGAAAGTACCATGTACATTCTATTGAATAAATTTTTGTTTCATATACATGCTAATGGAATGTTACTTTGATGTGTTGGTAAGTCCCTAGCCAAATATATCCTCTAGAATTTTCATAATGATTCTTTCACATTTGTGATATTTTGTGATCATTTATAGCGAGCAGGTGGCAACCAAAATTTTTCAACTATGCCTGTAAACCCAAGGACTACTTATTTTCCCTTTGCCAAGTAGGAGCTATACCTCATAGGTCCCATTTCCCCTCCCTCTTCCACTAGTCACATTTTTATCATTACTGCTACTAACTATATCATTAAGTAGATTAAAGTTGTCCCATTAAAGAACTCCAATACATAAAAACTTATATCCTTTCTACAAGAACATATCTTTTACTACTTTGGTCTACCCCTTAAATTTTTTTGTGGTAATGGCGGTGCCTTTGTGTTTGGAGAAGTTTTGAGTCTTTGCAAAATTCTAATGTTATTTCTTGAACTTACTTTCAACATTACCCCTAATTGAACGGATTGTCCAAGTATACCAATAAGAATCTCATTAATATCATCAAGCGCATTATTGGAGATAATCCCTGAGAATGGAACTTGCAACTAACACATGGATTATGGGTTGACAAGACAACCACCAAGCTTAGTACTCATCAGACACCATTTGGATTAGTATATGGACAACAGTCAATCATTTCTTTTGAGATAGAAATTTCCACTTGTTGTTTAGCCTTCCAGACTAAGGAATTTGATAGCAGTCCAATACCTTAAATATTTAATGCATTAATGGCTCTAGAAGAACAACATGAATCTACAACACAAAATCTAAATAAGAGATGGGGTATTGTTAAGAAGTATCAAGATAAGAAGGAAAAAGGTAGATCATTTAGAGATGGCCAAAGAGCCTCTCTTTGGGATTATTCTCATGACAACAAGTTTAAGCATATCGAGTCTCAAAATTTATGTCTAGGACGCTTTACCATCGCTTCGAACTAGGGGAACAATGCTTTCCATTTGAAGGACATCCAAGAGAGTTTATTTTCACATACAATGAATGGATCTTCCCTAAATCCCTGTTTCTCCACTAAATTAACATAATTGTAGGACAACCAAAAACAAATCGTTCTACAATTTGTATTTTTGGTTTAGTTTTATATCTTTTCTAGTCTATTTTCTTCTTTTCTTGGTACCTTAGCATTTAGGATGATAAGTGTGGTCTCACTTTTATTTTTTTACTTGCTTGAATCATGCATGTTCATTTACTATTTTCCATTTAGTTCCTTTCATTTCTTGAATCAATATATTTGCATTGCATTTAGGTTTAATCATCACTTGACTGCCCAAGATGATATATATACAGCTAATGATACCTCAAACAATGTGGCCTACTTCACTTACTCATACAATTTTGTTGGTTTATCTCTAACACAGATTGTTAGTTTATAGCATGGAAAGTTTATATCATGAAACAAAGGTGAAATTGTTGAGGGATTCCTAATTTTCAACCAAGGAAAGATAAATTCTTGAAAAAACTATTTAGGTTTCCTATTTCTTCTTCATAATCCCTTTTCTTTTCCCAATGTTAGCTCAACTCCATCGATTTATACAAGTTCTTGTAATTTCCTCATTGTTGTTATCTAATTTGTTCAAAGTTGTTCACTAGAACATGCCTTAGATTCCCAAACAACATATATCATGCCAAGTATGAAGATAGTGTAATTCAAATGTTGCATGAAGCAACATCCTCAAGTGGTGTCACCAAATGTTGACCCAAAAAGTGGTCAACTTTCAAATTCTTGTGAAGTATCGCAATCGAAGCTACCTTTAAAAAGTTATATAACCCTAATAAGCCCTAATATCACCCTAACTTATTATCATTCAACCTAACTCATGCTAGGCACTAGAGGGAATCCTCCTAGTGTGCACTATGGAAAATATATTGACATGAGTTGCTAATTTATTTTCCATGTATGTCCATCTTAGTCTCTAACAAATGGTGATATATATTTTTTTCTATAATTATGATGATGGTGTGACTATGGAGGTATTGCATGTATGATATTGAGTTTATGGTTGCTATAGTTTGTTGGAAATGATAACATGTTTCATGCAACATTATTGTTATGAATGCATATTGATGGCTTGGTTACTTGTGATTACATATGTTTGCAGATGTTTCATTCAAGTATGAATGCAATGGTGTATGTATGGTTAGCATGGTTTATATGGATTACCTTTTGATTATTTTGATATATCCATACAAAACTCACATTGTTAGTCTATAAGTAAAGTAAAATCAAGTGTGAATGGTGGAATTAAGTCCTAAATACAAATATCTCGGTGCTTAGCATCTATTCCTACCTATGCCTAATTTACAAACAATGAAAAAAAATATGGCATAAGGTTGAAACCTCATTTTTTATTGTGCCAGACTTTGGTGTATAAATATGCCAAAAATTGCATAGCATATACAAGATGTGAACATTGGAAATGATAGTATATGGTCTCACCCACCACCTTATGGAATGTATTGGGATTTAATATGGTCAATGATTGGTTTTTATGGCTCTACCAAATCATCCCATAGCAGGCCTTTGACATCAAATTAATAGTGTCATTGTATGCATGTGATGCCTAGCATTCTCCACTCTCTAATCTAATCCAATTCGCATGGTCGATGGATGGCTCTACAATTCATTTTCCCAACCTTTTTTCATGCATTTAGACTTTCCATTTTGGTCGAATCGTTGTTATAATTAGCTTTGCATCTCTTCATTCAATGCCAAGATTTATTTGTGTTGTTTCCTTTGTAGTTTGGATCAAACATTACCCAATTCAAACTTATGTTAGAAGGATTGGGAGCCTAGTTTATCTCTTTAATGTTGGATATTTTCTATTAAGTTTGAATTATTATTCTCTCAAGTGAGAGTGGAGCTCAGTGAGATACCATGAGCCCTTACATAGTTCATTAGGGGAAGTACATTGTTACCAGTGGAAATTGTTGGTTTCAAGCCTGGAGATATATGGAGTAAAGACAACTTGAGAACCTCAATTGTGATTAATTAAAGGTAGTCCTTATCCCATTGATTTTTGCCATTGTTTGTGTCTTTCTTTCTCATGTTTGTTTCTTGATTTCTTGTGTTTGTGTCTTGTTTGCTCGAGTAAAGTTTGTAATGGGTGTTTTGTGTGCTCCCTGATCCTCCAAATGTTCTTAGATTTTTTTTCCCTTGTGACTGCAACACACTATTCCTAAGTATTATATGTTTTTTATTAAATTCCACCCTACAGCAAAGAAAAAAATCCATTCAACCTCTTGCATTCTTTTGATCTTAGAGTATTTGGTTTATATATTTGATGTTGTTACTTTACAACTCCTATAGTTTACCCTTGAATCCTTGAGCCAATGTCTCGGTCGTTCTATATAAGCATGATTTTCCTTCATTAAGTTTTGAGATGCAACCTTTTTAAACTTACATTTTGGTTGTTGTAATTTAAGGGGAAATGAAAAGGATTAGAGCCCTTCCTTTTAATTCATCCCCTGAGCATTTGACTTAGAATGACTCGACCTTGGTAATAATAGTTTCATATGGTTTGCATAAATTTTATTTAAGTTAATTCAATGGTATGATATGCATCACTTGCATGTCATGCATGTGATTCTAGTAAATTGTTCTAAGTATTATATCATGGCATACTTCACCCTTGATGGTGTTAAATGTAGGACATGATAGGTTCAATGGCGGATTGTCTCGATTGTTTAAATATAGACTAGGAATTGACTAATAAAAAAATATTTTTCCATTCGATATTGTTGTTGATTATATGATGCAAACCCTAGATGATCTATATTGGATCATTATATAAATTTTTATCTATCTTGATACCTTCTGGGTGGAAAAATTTGGAGGAATCAACTTGCAGATCCATTTTAGCAGTCGGTCCCAATTTGGAAAATTAGGTCCAAAAACTTCATTTGAAATCTTCCAAATCCATTTTGAGGCATCAAAACAACACTTTTTTCAGGTCCAAACCCTACTTTGAAGAAATATTCCATGTTCTACACATTGATACCTTTCCAATGGTGCAATATTTCCCTCAATCAGAGCTCGTATGCAAAAGTTATGTCTCCCGCAAGTTGATATGCAGTGTTGACCACCATGGTACGAGAGGATGCCACGTCAGCCCATGTTACTCATGCATATGGGGATATATGCAACACCATGTTTCCCCCAGTCTGTAAAAATAACTATATTGGCCAAGATCTATGGCAAACTCAAAGACGTGAATGTTTGATTTGACGGACCTTTTTATAAAAGGTCGATGAATGTAAATTATGTTATGAATATGTGTTGCATGGTTGTTGGGAGGGGGATGTGCTAAAAGAGACCACGATGGATAATGAGAGGTGGTGGAAGGGACCTGGAATGGTTGCGTTAACTTCCACCGAGCCAGTACCGTACTGGTTTTACTTGCTCAAAGACCAAAGCAACTCTCTAACCCCGGAATGGATTTCCCATTAGATTGGTAGGTGGGGAGGCTCCTCAAGAGTTAATGAGGGGATGGGGGTGAACCGCGCATCCGTAACATCTCCCAGACCTGACCGCGGATGGGGAAATTCGTTTCACACGCAATCTTGCAGAGAAAAGGCAAGAGAGGAAGTGTGGTAAGGAAGGGGGAGAGAACGCGCGCGACAGGGATCACGGGGAAGAACTGGAGAAACTATGGAAACACAGGGAGTTCTAAACAGAGGAGAAGGAGAGTAGCCCTTGTCCTTGACTTTCGTTGAGCTGGAAGTAGAAAATTGAACCTCAAGCATCGTGGTCTATCTCGGGGGTGGCTAGTGGTAAATCCATTTGGAATCACTGAGCCTACGGTTGGGTGGAAACGAGCACCCCTCTCAGCAGTCGCGTCACACCTAGTGTTTTATGATAAGTGTTTATATCTTGTATCTTGAATTGAATATCCTGGAACACATGATCATGTTTGTACACTCATAAATGGTCTATGTATAGAAGTGTTTTCCTCGTGTTTTGATCAAAAATAATGGATGCATGCTTATACTTATATGACCATAATCAGTTTATATATATAGAATGAACAAGTTCAGATTACGAGTTTGTTCCCTTGATATTTGTCCCATTTACTTGACTCACGCTATGCCCTGGTTTGATTTCCCCGAAGGCACCTCCTTCCGGGAAGTTCCCTCACATTCCAGAGCCGGAGTGAGTTCCTTGAAAAGACTATCATTTTAGTAAACCCACGAGTTTACTTCACCCCTGTCACAAATTTCATAGCTCGGTGATTTAGGAAGGCTTTTCAGTCTCGTCACCAAGCCTAGGGATAATTACCCAAGAACCCGTTGAAGGATCATGTGATCTAAGTCTGGAAACCTTGTACAAGAGAGAGTGGTTCTCTCAGGTTTTCGGAGTTTCAGCGTTTCGGCACCCGAGAAACCCAAGGGCAAGTTCCCTCGTATTCGCCAGTCGTGAAATCCTGATATGCGAAACCCCGAATCAGTTTAGTGTGAATAGGTTTTGGCGTTTCGGCATTTTGGCACCCGTGAAACCCAAGGGCAAGTTCCCTCGTATTCGCCAGTCGTGAAATCTCGATATGCGAAACCCCAAATCGGTTTAGCTTGAATAGGTTTTGGCGCTTCAGCGTTTCAACACCCGGGAAACCCAAGGGCGAGTTCCCTCGTATTCGCCAGTCGTGAAATCTTGATATGCGAAACCCCGAATCGGTTTAGCGTGAATAGGTTTTGGCGTTTCGGCATTTCGGCACCCGGGAAACCCAAGGGCAAGTTCCATCGTATTCGCCAGTCGTGAAATCCCGATAAGCGAAACCCCGAATCGGTTTAGCGTGAATAGGTTTCGGCATTTCGGCACCCGGGAAACCCAAGGGCAAGTTCCCTCATATTCGCTAGTCGCAAAATCCCGATATGCGAAACCCCGAATCGGTTTAGCGTGAATAGGTTTCGGTGTTTCGGCACCCGGGAAACCCAAGGGCAAGTTCTCTCGTATTCGCCAATCGCGAAATCTCGATATGCAAAACCTTGAATCGGTTTAGCGTGAATAGGTTTTGGCGTTTCGGTGTTTCGGCGCACGAGAAACCCAAGGGCAAGTTCCCTTGTATTCGCCAGTCGCGAAATCTCGATATGTCAAAACCCCGAATCGGCTTAGCGTGAATAGGTTTCGGCGTTTCGGCACCCGGGAAACCCAAGGGAAAGACCCCTCATCTTCGCCAATCACGAAATCCTGGTACACGAAACCCCAATGCGCTCTGTGAATGAGCCCTAGGTCACCGGACAGGGTCTTGTGGTAGGGAGGAGGAGTCCCGAAAGAATCTGGACCACCCATTCGTAGGGACACATGGCGAAGATATAAGGCCACCGGGGTTCTGGACATCAAAGGAATAGGAGTGAATACCTCGCCAGAAATCTTGAAAGGTAGAATTTCGGGATTTAATCCAGGCCGTTGATCAAGTCGACAATCTGGACCATAGATCCGGATACCGAGCCTTCGGGTTCCGGGGATTCGAAAGGGAAAGGAGGAACGCTTGCATCGCGATTCTCCGAATAGCAAAAGCCGGAAGCGCCTTTTTGGTAAGGCCTGTGGTCATAGCCAATGATCACATGGGGGAGGATAAGGGAAGGGAAGGTCTACGCCAGGCCCATAGAAATTCGGAGATTCTATTCCTCGAAGAAAAGACGTAAAGAAAAAGAAAATCTTAGTTGCATAGTGGGTGTGTGACAATAGACACGTGTGGACTTTCAAGAAGATTCTAAAAGGTCTAAAACCTTATCATAATTGAGGGTTGAGGAAGTCAAAACCCTACCGCAAGATGGTTATCGGACTATGTTATATATTGGGCCACTAGGAGGAGAAAGGGTGTCATTCTTTTGCATTGTGTCTTGTTCCATAGCTAAAAAAACATCTAAGAGTGGTATTTTGTGAGCATAACAAAGGAGGAGGAGGATTTTGTAGCATTCGTTCAAGCCACAATGTCAAAATGTAACTCCATAGTGAGTTCACATTCCTTTGTATGTGCACTTTATAACTGAAGCAAAGAGAGAAAAGCATAGGCTTCACCTTCTAGCTGGGTTTTCTCTTGTATTGGGTTTCCTGGGTAAAATATTGTGTTCATTTGTGTGCATGGTGTGTATTTTGTGCATGTTCTTTCGTTCTTATATTTCAGTTATTTCTTAAATTCAAGAAAAGATAGTAATTAAGTAATCTGGGATCTAAGGAAATAAACTACAAATAATATTTCATAATAGTTTAAGATCTGTTGTGAAAAACTATTTGAGTGGAATATCCACAATATTTTACAGATCATATTGATATCAGAGCATGTTTATTTGGGGTATTTGTGGAAATCTACAGGGATCAAGGAATCAGTTTAAGAAGAAATTTGTTGAATCCTAGCTGTGGCCGATGAGTTTGTTCATAACAACCCTTGAGATCTAGAAGAGGAGAGATTTGTGAGGCTAGAAGTGAAATTCACTAACATATATTGTAATATGTTCCTCCTCATGGCATCTCTAGCAAGTAAGATCAGACTATTCGGAGAAGTTGGAGGCTCTAAATCTGAGATCAGATCAAAAGGGAAATCATGAGAGAATGAAGACCCAGAAAAGGATTCAAGGAAAGATCCCAAGAAAGAGAAGCCTAGTTCGAGTTACATTAACCCTTCATAGTCCTTATTCAAGAAAGAAGAAAAGTGGACATAAATCCATACTATGGCGAGATCGATGCATTAAAATTGAATCATTAGTTGCAGTAATTAGAAGTTTATTTCATCATTCACCATATAGATGAGGAGCAAAAGATATCATTTGTTAGACTGAAGTTAGAGGGTCATGCTTTAACCTGGTGGGAAAGTCACAAAGAGACACTTAGGCTGGAGGGTGATCCACCTGTAACTAAGTGGGAGGATTTAAAAAACCTCATTAAGTCCCAATTCTATCATATTTGGTATGTAGAGGACCAATGGATATATTGGCATTTCTAAAAGTAGAGGCAAGGGAAGAGTGTACAAGAGTACACCACCGAGTTCAGAAAGATGGCCATCATGTTGGGTATCTCTCCCAAGAACCCAGATGTACTTTTCAAGTATTCGGGAGGTCTACATAATCATTTATGGAAGAAAGTGGTGCTTTTAAACCCAGGGATAGTGGCTGAGGCATGTGTACAAGCACATTATCTCGAAAACATAGGCCACAAGAAAGGGTAGCCAAGCAGTTCCAAGAAAAAAGAGTGTTGGGAATATTTTAAGGAAGAGAATAAGAAGTGGAAGGGTGAAAGGAAATAAAAATGAAAGATAAATAAAAATAATAACCAAGAACATAAAAACAACAAGATTTTGTCTTAGAAAATCCAAACCAGGTGTTAACTCTCCAAGAAACCCTCCGTGGTTGCAGACCAGAGGTGCTTGGTAACTTAAGAACTCAATGTTTTTGGTGTTTTTTATCAAAATGGATCAATGGGATGACTAAACCAGAGTACAGCATTCAGACATT
>JASDQU010101110.1:513346-555123 GCA_032191745.1 Picea mariana
CATTAGCAGTTATGAAGGTAATGAGAAGGTAAAGGACGCCAAGCTTCAAACCTATAGAATACAGTTTGAATAGCTGAAGATGAAAGAAGATGAAACTGTTGGAAAATACTTTCTGAGAGTAGAAGAAATGGTAAATGCAATGAAAGCACTTGGTGAAAAAATTGAGGAACCTTCTTTAGTTCATATAATCTTGAGATCTCTCCCAGATAGGTTCAATCCGAAGGTCTCTGCTATAGAAGAACTTAATGATCTAAAAACCTTGGAGTTTGATCAACTTCTAGGAACATTGATTGCATATGAAATGAGAATAGTTAAAGATAAACCCACCTCCAGAGAAGCATCATTTAAGGCAGATAAGAATGAGGATTTTGAGCCCGATGAAATTGAAGCAAAATTTGTGAAGAGATTGAAGAAGGGATTAGGCAAATACAAAGGTAAATTACCTTTCAAATGTTTCAACTGTGGTAGGATAGGTCATTTTGCAAATAAATGTCCCCACAAAAGAAAGGATCAGACATGTGATGATGAGGAGAAGCACAAACACATAAATTTCTTTAAAGAGAATAACTTTAAGAAGAAAAGTCTTTGCGTAAACAATGATGATGATCCTTCAGATGATGAAGACAATGACTCCTCTATTGAAGATATACTAAATGTATTCATACTTATGGCCAAAGAGGATTATGATAATAAAAGAACAGGAAGTGATGCTAATGAAGAAGAAGCTGTGGTTGACATGGAAGGAGAACTGATCAGTGCATTGGAAGAGATTGACAGACTAAGAATTAAGAACAGAAAGCAAAGACAATTGCGTATACAGTTCGAGAAAGACAGTAAAGAACCTGATGAATACCTTGTCCTACTAAAAGTGGAATTAGAAGAGGCAAAGAAAATCAAAGACATTCTGAAACGACAGTTATCAGAAAATAAGGCAAGATGTGAAACCTTAGAACAAGAAGTAGTGAAAACTAGGAAAGAGATGGAGAAGTTTCAAGCCTTGTATAATCAGAATCTATCAAGTATCAAAGCCTCAGAAGGATTAGCCACCATTCTGAATCAGCAAAGGAATCAAAAGTTGAAAACTGGTTTGGGTTATGAAGAGGGATCAAGTAGTGGTAATCCAAGAAACGAAGAACCCATCAAGTTTGTCAAATCTACAATCAATGACAACAACAAACCTGCATAAACAAAGGAAGACGACCAGCCGCCCAGGACGAGTAAAGAAAAATGTGCCAGGACTGAATCTGTAGAACAAAGAAATAGTGCGCTCCTTGCTGAAAGATGTCATCAGCATGGAAGAAATCGATTTGCTCAAAGAAGACAACCATTTTCTAGGTACAAAGAATTTTTCTATGGCTACTGTTTCTACTGTTCTAACTTTGGTCACAAAGCTGTAAATTGTTCCTTAAGACTTAGACATGAGCAATTAAGATTTCAAAGGAATAAATACTTGCCACAACAAAGAATGATACAACCAAGTAACAAACCTTCACATATTGCAAATTGCCAAAATAAGTTTAGAGACATGCAACTAAGGAGGTCAAGAAATAATCAACAGTCAATAAGTAGACAACGCTGCAACAATAATTTTGACGTATTGAACAATGAGATTGAATGCTGCATCTGTAATAACTATGGACATAAATCTGTTGACTGTCGATTGAGGAACTATGAACCAGATTTGAATTCCCCTGCTGAAAATGTCAAGGTGTGGAAGAAGAAATAAAGTGACAAGTGTGGATTAGTATTGTTAGCTCAAAGAAAAATGAACCCTTGGTATATAGACAGTGGATGCTCCAAACATATGATGGGAGACAAAGGTAAGTTTCTATCTCTAAGTGAAAGCAAATCAGGAAACATAACCTTTGGAAATGATGCTCCAGGTAAAATAAAGGGTAAAGGGATGGTGAGTTTAAGTAATGGAAAAGGAAAAGCCCAAGATGTTCTACTTGTAGATGGGTTGAAACATAATCTGCTCAGTGTAAGTCAAATGTGTGACATAAAATGTGAAGTGGTGTTCACGTCCAAGGAATGGAAGATAAAATCTGTAAACTCAGGACAAGTGGTGGCCAAAGGCATAAGGACATAAAATAATGTATATGTGCTGAAAGAAAATAGAGAAGAGTGTCATCTAAGAAAACAAGATGAAAGATGGTTATGGCATAGGAGACTTGGACATCTAAACTTTGACCACTTAATCAAACTCAAAAATCTCGAGGCAGTAAAAGATCTTCCGAGAATATCAAAGCCCCAAGATTCAATGTGTAAACCCTGCCAAGTAGGAAAGCTAACCAGGACACAGTTTAAATCCAAGAGCTTTACTTCAATAGAGAAACCACTCCAACTAGTTCATATGGATTTATGTGGACCATCAAGACAGGAAGGCACAGGGAAAGAAAAATACTTCATGCTGATTATTGTTGATTACTACAGACTTACTTGGGTTGCCTTTCTCAAGGAAAAAGATGAATCTTTTGAGAAGTTTAAAATATTTAAGGCTTTAACTAAGACTCAAACATGCAAGAGGTTAAAGGCAGTAAGATTAGGCCGAGGAGGAGAGTTTATTTCAAGTGACTTCAAGGAATTCTGTGATAAGCATGGGATCAAGAAAGAATAGACCATCCCAAGAACTCCACAACAAAATGGAATAGTTGAGAGGCAAAACAGAACAGTGTAGGAAATGGCCAGGTCAATGATGAATGAGAAGAACATTGGTCAAACCTACTGAGTAGAAGCAATACAAACAGTAGTCCACGTTCTTAACAAATCCCACCTCAGACCACAAAGTGACAAGACACCTTATGAACTGTGGTATGGGAGACCTGCTTGAATTAAACACTTCAAAGTATTTGGGAGTAAATGTTACATAAAGAATAATGATGAGAACCTTGGCAAATATGATGACAGGGCTGATGAAGGTATCTTCTTAGGGTATGCTACAAACATTAAAGGATACAAATGCTATAATAAGAGGCTACATAAAATGGTTGACTGTATTGACGTAAAAGTTGATGAGGGAATCCCAACAAGAGAGGTGTACAGTAATGAGTTCTCTACAGAAGACACAACTAAAGTTGAAGATGAACAGGTCCAAGAATCAGAAAACGAAGACTTTGAATTAGATGAAGACACAGATACTCAGATAGACTCAAATCATGAGACAACTTCAAATCCCTCCTCCAGAATCACTCAAAAGAATCATCTTGCAAGCCAGATAATTGGTGAAAAAGACAAAGGTGTACAAACCAGGAGAAAGCTAATAAAAAACACTGAACAATCACATATAGCTTTCATATCCATGCTGGAACCCAAGAATTTTAATGAAGCTAGCAAAGATGACCATTGGGTTAAAGCAATGAATGATGAACTTGATCAGATTGAGAAAAACAATACGTGTGAGATGGTTCATAGACCTGAAGGTAAAAATGTCATTGACTCCAAATGGATCTTTAAGAATAAATTGAATGAGCAGGGACAAGTTGTCAGGAACAAAGCAAGATTGGTTTGTAAAGGGTATGCTCAGATAGAAGGACTGGATTTTGATGAAACATTTGCGCCCGTAGCAAGATTAGAAGCTATTAGAATTTTTCTTGCCTATGGTTGTCATAAAAGGTTTAAAGTCTATCAAATGGATGTCAAGTCAGCTTTTCTAAATGGAGATTTAAGTGAAGAAGTCTATATGGAACAACCAGAGGGTTTCGAACTGTCTGATAATCCTGACGTAGTATGCAAGCTGAAGAAAGCTTTATATGGGTTAAAACAAGCCCCTCGAGCCTGGTATGATAGACTGGATACATATCTCAAAGACAAAGGGTTCAAGAGAGGAACAATTGATAACAATCTGTATATCAAAATAGAGGATAATGATCTTCTCATCGTATTGGTCTATGTAGATGAAATCATCTTCAGATGTAATAAGGATTCATTGGTACAATGGTTTGCTTCTACCATGGAGTCTGAGTTTGAAATGTCTATGATAGGCGAACTGTCATTTTTTCTTGGTCTGCAAATTACTCAGAGGTCTAAAGGGATGTTCATTTCTCAAGAAAAATATCTAAGAGAAATGTTGAAAAGATTTCAAATGGAAGACTCTAAACCTATGGGCACACCTATGGTTACTGGATGCAAATTAAGTAAGGATGATGACTCACCTGATGTTGATCAAAGTTCATATAGATCAATGATCGGTAGCCTGCTGTACATCACAACATCTCACCCAGACATAATGCATGCTATTGGAATGGTAGGAAGATATCAGTCTGCACCTAAACAGATTCATTTGCTAGCTGTCAAAAGGATATTCAGGTATTTGAAAGAAACAATGACTTATGGTCTGTGGTATCCCAGAAATTAGAATTTTCAGTTAACTTCCTATTCAGATGCAGATTGGGCAAACTGTGTTGATGAGAGAAAAAGCACTAGTGGAGGAGCATTCTTCTTGGGTGACTCATTAGTAGCATGGCTTAGTAAAAAGAAAGGTTCCATTTCTTTATCAACTACAGAGGCAGAGTACATTGCTGTTGCTACCTGTTGCACTCAGATATTATGGATGAATCAGACACTTGCAGACTTGGAGGTAAAATACGATGCACCGATCCTAATCCATTGTGATAACACTAGTGCCATCAGTGTGTCCAAGAATCCTGTATTCCACTCCAAGACCTAGCATATTCCCATAAAATACCATTTTTTGAGAGAGCAGGTCACCAATAAGGTTGTTCAGGTCCATTACATTCCAACCACAAAACAAATTGTAGACATCTTTACTAAACCCCTAAACAAGACACCATTTGAATATCTTTGACAGAAGCTGGGTGTCATCCAGTCTCACACCTAAGAGAGTCCATCCTATTAGGGGGAGCTTTGTATTGATTAAATATCTGATACCTCCTAAAACATATTGCAATAGCTCAGGGGGAGATTTTTTTCTTTGACATTGATGTCAAAGGGGGAGAAAAGGAGTGGTCCAGACCGAATGCTACAGTTGGAGGTCCAAACAGATTAGCGCAGTCATTCAGGGTTGCCATCAATGCCAAAGGGGGAGATTGTTGGCATGTTTTCAGGAAGATGTGATTGTCATTGATGGCAAGATCATAGTATGCAGCGATGGCAAAATAAGGACAATGTAAGCTCAAAAGAAGTAGTGCAAAGGTGCACGAAGAGTGCAAGAGTGTGCTTTTTTATTTGATGGCAAACAAGCAGGCAAGGAAGATCAACAACGCATGGATATTTTCATGGAAAGATCAGAAGCGCAAACTCCATTTTGGAGTTTCGGATACTGGGCATTGGAGGAGTCAAGGAAGCAACTCACGACAAGAATGCCTAAACGGCGAAATGMGAAACACCAGAATACATTGATCTAACTCCATTTCAGAGTCCCGGATACCGAGAATTGAAGTGTCGAAACACTTCACCATAGGAGTGCCAAAATGTCGAAACGGAGAAATGCRAAACGCCGAAATCCCGAAAGCAGGAGACAGTTCTGGATACCGGGAGTTGAAGTGTCAAAATACTTCACCACAGGATTCCCGATATCACGAAATGCGATACGCCAAAATCCCTAAAGCAGGAGACAGTTCCGAATACCGGGAGTTGAAGTGTCAAAACACTTCACCATAGGAGTCTCGGAATCGCGAAATGCGAAACGCCGAAATCCTGAAAGCAGGAGACAGTTTCGGATACCGGGAGATGGAGGAGTCAAGTGTCAAGACTCCTCATCACAGGAGTCCTGAAGTTGCGAAGTGCGAAAATCCGAAAAGATGATCTGACTTCATTTTGGAGTTTCGCAGACCGTGACTTGGAAGTGTCGAGAACATTCACATCAAGAATGCCAAAATCATGATATGCGAAATCGTGAAGTGATCCAGGCCGATAGATCCAGAAGGAGAATGTGGCATACCATGTCAGAAAGGACAGGTGGAAGACTATGACACGTGGCACAATCAGACAATGACAAGTTTCGAGTTGATTAGGCATTTTAGGCCACTAGAAATCACAATTTTGAGTGACACGTGAAAGCCACTCTAGTCACAACACGTCATCGAGTGACGCAAGACTGACCTCACTCCGGGAGTTTTTGCTTCGCGGGAGTTTTAACTCCATCACTCCCCGAAAGTCTCGAAGGCTGAAGTCCCGGGGCAGAGGATAGCCGTCCGATCACCACGGATTGAGGACCATTGATTTGGAAATCGAAGCGCTCAGTCACCTCTCATAGTCACATGGTTGAAGAGATGTAGAGAAAATATTGAATTGGCAAGCTCCTTTTTCGGAGTTTTGAAGATCGCGACTTGGAGAGTCGAGATGCCACACAACAGGATTGTTGAAATGCCAAAATATGAAACACGTTTTGGCTCAGCCTATGGTCACAGCCATTGGTCACATCGATGGAAGCTAGAGAAGGAGCTAGTGTAGACAAGATCCATTTCGGAGTTTCGGGGATCGAGACATGGAGAGTAATGAAATCTTCACTATGGGGATCCTGAAATGCTGAAGTGCGAAATGGAGAAATGAACGCAAAATTCAATGAAGTCAATTCAACGGTGCAGATGAATTTGAATAAGATCGGAGGGCTACTGTTGCACTTCATAGTGTAATTGCTAGAAACAAATGATGGTTTCTACCAGAGGATGAGCTCGTCTATGACAGAGAAGACGAAGAGTCTCAACTGCCAGAGAAGCTGAGGAATCTCGAGATAACACCCAGTGATGATGAATGCGTAAGGTAAACCGGATGAGAAGCTGAAGAGTTACCATGATGATTAGGCAGAGCACTCAGAATGAGCAAGAGATGCAGAACAAAGAGAGACAACATGGCACACAGGAGATGGGATAGCTGTGGAAGAGTGAAGTGGAGAAAACACCCCGATGTGGAGGAGATTGGGGTGGAAGAGGAGTTAAGAGCAAAGCAAATCAAATGTAAGAAGGTGCACAGAGAGTATAAGAATGCTGAACAAAGAAGAAATGGGGGTTACTGTTGAGTGTGATTGAGGTGTGAAGAAGGAGGCAGAGCGCAGCAGGAGATATGTACAGAAGGGGAATGGTGCATTGAAGGGACATGGCGCAGCGAGCATAAAAGGAAAAAGAATAGAAAGTGCAAGGAGTGTGCAGAAGACACTGATGCAGATAGAGCAACACAGTGTAGCGGAATAATGACGAGACCAGTAAGCCATTGAAGAACTTTATATCGCTGTAATACCTCATACTAGCAAAGATTTATATTTCAGGGTGGTTGGGAGGTGCTAGGAAGGATTGTTGTCCTCAGAGGTTCAAGTGGGTGCTTGAACAAAGGGAGTTGTAGCTTCCATCTGGTTGCAGCCAGAGAAACTAGGGTGGCAGGGTGGTGCAAGGGAGAACTGTTGTTCTCTGTTATACAGGTTGGTGCCTGTGTGATTGGAAGTTGGTGCTTCCACCCAGTTCGTGCTGGAACACTTAGGGAGTTGATGCTTCCTTCTAGTGGGTGCTAGAGAAACCAGGGAGTTGGTGCTAGAGAATCCAGAGAGTTGGTGCTCTCAACAAGTAGCAACTTGAAAAACAAAGGTTGTAGCCTCATTATGAGTTGGTGCTCATATGTATGATAATGTAAAGAATGTATAGATTACTTATCATATAAATAAGAAGAGGTTTTTACCCTTTATGGGTTTCCTCAGGAAATATCTGTCTCTGTGTATCTCATATGTGTGAATGATGCTGAATGGTCTATTGCTTACTTCCCTGCATTATTGTGATTGTCATTGAGAGATCTGGAAAAAGTTTAAAATAAGTATAATTGTTTAAGCAAGGTTACAACTGATTCACCCCCCCCTCTCAGTTTTCCAACACTTTCTTCCCATTTTGGATGACATGGAGAAACACATTTCATTTATCTCTCCTAGCGATATCGTCGACTCCCCCCAATCTCCAATACTCACTCAGGTTACCATCTCTGAGGGGAATTTGGGAAACATCTCTTCCACTATCACTATCGACATATCCATTAAAGAAGGTATTGTGGAAAACATACAACTAAGTGCAAACTGTTCAGCTGAAGAAGTTGAAACTTATACCACCTTGTTTAAATAATTTCGTGACATCTTCTCCTGGAGTTACGAAGAAATTCCAGGGATCGACCCATCGATCATTGTGCATGAAATCAAAGCTTACCATCCTCAGAACATTGGGACAATCAAGGCAGAAGTAGAAACTTTTGAAATCTGGTTTTGTTTACCCTATCCCTTTGATCGAATGGGTTTCTAACATCATTCTGGTCACTAAGAAACAAGGGACCATTCATGTTTGTGTTGATTATTAGGATCTTAATACGGATTGTCCCAAAAACAATTACCCTACACCCTTTATCGACTAAATTATCGATAATTGTGACAGAAGCGTCATTTTCTCATTTATGGATGGATTTTCTGGATATAACCAGATCAACATTTTACCATCTGATCAACATAAAACAACCTTCATATGCTCTTGGGTAACTTTATCTTATCGGGAATTACCTTTTGGTCTTAAAACGCTGGAGCCACTTTTCAATAGGCCATGTCGTATGCATTCCACGATATCAAACATATTGTTGAATCTTACCTCGATGACTTACCCACTCAGTTGTCACATCGACGAGACCACATTGGTCACCTACAAGCCATATTTATTCGATGTCGGTTTTACAACATACATTTGAACCCCCATAAATGCATTTTTGCTATCGAATAAGGGAGACTCCTCGGATTTGTAGTCTCCAAAGATGAGATTAGGGTGGATCCCTTAAAATTAAAAGCCATTCTACTTTACCTCCTCCCAACAACTTTACTCAACTGCAAAGTTTACAAGGGAAGGAAAATTTTCTTCACCATTTCATTTGAAATTATGTCAAAATCACTAAAAGATTCATGAGATTGCTGCAAAAAGATGCCCCTTTCATCTGAGATTCCACCACTCAAAACTCATTTGATGCTCTTAAGAATGCCTTAACGAACACACGCCTTTTGCACCCACCTGATTGCGTAAAATATTATACCCTTTATTTGGCTGCCTCCACTTCCACTATTGCTATGGTGTTAGTAGAAGAGGATGAAGACTACATCAAACATGTGATCTACTATCTGAGTAAAATTCTATCAGGTCTCGAACTCCGATATTCACATGTGGAAAAGTTGTCTTTGGCAGTAGTTATTGCTGTCCAGAGATTTCAACATTACATTCTGTTACGAACTACCACGATCATTGTAGACTCAAACCCCATGTACCACATCCTGACTCGTCAAGTACTTGGGGGAAAATATTTAAAATGGATCATCATTCTCCAAGAATTCGATCTTGAGTTTTCCAAATCCAAGGCTAAGAAATCATTGGTTTTTGCAAAATTAATTTGTGATCTTCCCCATACTCATGAGGATACTAAGCCCAATGATTCCCTTCCTGACGAATCCTTGTTCCTTATTAGTACGGTCAATCCATGGTATGGAGATATTCTTCTCTATATCCAAACCCAACACTTTCATCTTAGCATTTCACGTGATGAACGACGTCGCATCAAACACCACTCAAACCACTACCTTATCATTAAAAACACCTTATACCACCGTGGAATTGATACCATCCTCCGATGTTGCTTAACCCATGATGAGGATGAACAAGTTTTAAATGACTCTCACCTTGGAGCTTGTGGTAGTCATCTTTTTGGGATGGATACAACCCAAAAAATTCTATGTGTAGGTTATTTTCGGCCCTCTATATTCAAAGATTGCGTTGAGGCCGCTAAAAAATTCCCAGCCTGTCAGATCTTTCAGAGGAAAGAACATACCCACCGAACTCCATTTCATCCCATTGTCTCCATTGACCCCTTTGCAAAATGGGGCATCGATTTTATGCAATGTAAGCCTACCTCAGCTGGGGGGCACAATTATATCATCGTTTCCATCGATTACTTCACTAAATGGGATGAGGCGATGCCTACATTCCTTAACGATGGCCGCACTACAACACTTTTTGTGTTCAAACACATCATCACTCAATTCAGTGTCCCACAAACTATTGTAACTTATCATGGATCCCATTTCCAGAACCAGATGATGGGTGAATTGCACACCAAGCTAGGTTTTCTCCATGAAAACTCATCCCTTTACTATCCTCAGGCCAATGGACAAGTTGAAGCCATAAAAAAAGTCCTAAAGACCATGCTTCATCACATGGTGGGAGAGAACAAAACCTCTTGGCACTTGTATCTCTTCTCCGCACTCTGGGCTTATCGAACTCCAGTTAAAACAACAACCCTTCCAATTGGTATACGGGATAAAAGAAGAATTACCAATAAAATGCGATATTCCTTTGTTGAAACTTGCCGTAGAACTATTACCCCACATTTATACTGGAGATGAGCGATTCTTATATTTGACCAAGTTGGATGAAACCCATCGCGATGCTACTCTCATCAACGAGACGTATAAAAAACGCATGAAAAATTAATATGATAAGTCCATCCAAACTCGCATTTTCACAGAAGGAGATCTAGTCCTGGTCTATGATCAAGATCATGACAAACTGGGGGTAGGGAAGTTAGAACCCATGTGGCATGGGCCATACATCATAAAATGCATGTTAGACAAAGGTTCCTACGAGTTAATAGACTACGATGGGATATCTCTCTGTGAGCCCCGAAATGGGATTTACCTCAAGAAGTACTATGTATAAAATATCTCGCATGTGTGATTTGTACATTACTGTACTATATACTTTTGACTTGGTGTGTCTTTTCTTTTTCATGCACGAGTCTTGCCTCAACTTCTTATACTTTGCTTTGTGATTAAATGTGCAGATGACATCATCCTTTCCCATCTATTTTGGGTTTGCGGATGGTGCTAGTCAAAATACCTAGAACATCGCTTCTGCAGCTTGGGTCATCTACCACTCTGGCAAGTTAGTGAGTTCACGAGGGATTTGCCTAATATCTGCAACCAATAACGTTGCAGAGTACCATGTCATAATCAGACTCTTAACCAAATCTTCCTCTCTAGGTATATCTCAATTGATTATTAATTTCAACTCTCAGCTCATGGTTCGCCAACTAAATATTGAGTACGTCGTTCACAACTCAAATTTACTACGTCTCCATCTGAGGGTTCACAGTCTCGAAAGAGCCTTTGAATTTCTTGACTACATACACATATCAAGAAAACTTAACACGATCACAGATTCATTAGCGAATTACATGTTGGATTGGTATATTGCACATAGATAAACATTTGAAACATAAATCACATGTATAAATACATCACATAAAACAAAAATGCAACCTAGCTAGACACTGCAAAACTCGTATATATATATATATATATACAATTTTTTTTGAAATACATCATACAAAAGAACATATCGAGGAAAAACACGGGCCTTCATGGCCATATTATCATCATAAAGACTACAAATTACTTAGAAATCTAATCATCCTCTTGTGTCATGTTGTGCTCTGCATAGCCCACTACCGCTCATTCCACCTGTCATAGCAAATGATTGAGGCCTTTGGAGACCCTAACTGTCTGTTTTTGTAAGTGTAGTGGCACGTCTCACCTCCTCAAGGGAGGAACGCCCATCGTCAAGTCCCGAAGGTTTCTCTCCACCTCTCAGAGTCCGCCCATTACAATGTCGTGATCAACTTCCACTTGTGCATCCCCATGATACTCCATTGCTGGCATCTCTGCCGGAAGTGAGACACCTCTATATGCATGATGAAAACAACATGGTTTATATCCCTCGTTGTACAACCAAAAACATATAAAAAACAAAATGAAAATATTGTTACAAGCTTATGATCTTTTATACCGGAAGCATCCCACTATATTCCCTCGAGAAGTACCAAGTCAACACTACCTCTGAAATTTACCCTAGCATAGGGGAAGTCCTCAATCACCACTAACTTCCTCCTCCACCATGCAAAGAAGTCAACAGTAAATTTGAAAGCTAAGGGCTCATTCCAAAACCTGGGGGAGAGACTGGTCCACCTCTCCATGCGAGGCTCGGTTATAGGACGCACTATCATTGCAACCTATGATTGCATCTGGGGATCCGCTCTAGAAAAAACGAAACCAAGAAAGAACCATATCCAAACAATTTTTTCCTACCAGTCCTGCATTTGGATATCTTCTCTTCGACATTCCTTAGGAACCCTGCACCCCGGTTGAATAATATTGGTTCCAAACACTAAATGGCGTAATAAATTTGGGATTTAGAAGCGGCCATGTGGGCATTAGTAATCCCCGCCAACTTGGTGATGGGGAATAAGATATATCGAAGTTCTAGACCCCTCACATATTTGATCACGATCCTTCCTCCCGCCAACCGTGATCCTGGTATACAATATTCAACAACATATGCCTCGGTCAATCTTGGAGTAGCCCAGTGTCCGAAAAAACGTATGGGTGACCCTCTCCTCGAGAGTCCCATTAAAAAGTATACATCATCCATCTCAATATCAAGCATATGCGACCCTATTCAAAATTCTTGCTCGACGTCGTCCCATAGACCAATCAAGTATTCAAGCAATAACACTTCTTTTCTCATGTTCTAAAGTTTGAAATACTTGAGMAAGCCACAATTGTGCAAGGTCGTCCTCACTTGAGGGTATTGAAGAGCGGCGATGTCATCGAACTCGTGCTCATGTTATTTCCACTCAATCATGGCTATATATGGATGAAACTTGCAAAAGAATCAATTAATCATCATTATCTAAACCCTCAATGAAAGAAATTGCCTCATTTTAGCCTTAAAATCAAAGTTTTTTTGAGTTCTACGCCTAACGCTCCCTCAAAGAAGATAACAGAGCACTAGCGTTCCCTCAACGTGCATACCAGGGAATTTAAATCATGATCATTTCTCCCCTCAATGACTTGATGGAGCATTGATCTTGTTCGACACTCTAGGGCTTCCCAAGGATCCTAGAACACCTAAACGGAAGGCTAAAATGCAATAAAAAGGCATAAAAAAGAATGAGGCGGAAGAGACAACCAACCTRGTCTGGACGATTGATCCATAATATATTTGCAAAATGAAATGAATACAGATTATTATCAAAAGATGATTAACACAGAATAATAGATATACAGTAAAACTGGTTTCTATTCAATAAGAAAATAAGTTGAAACAGTAAAATGCTACAGAAACAAGCTTGCTAGAATGGTGGCAGCTTATCTCTAAGAAGAGATGTGACAACTGCACTCATTCACAAGAAGATGATTACAATGAAGCTCTGAAGGCATTTTTACAATAAATAGGAATGTCAAAAACCCTAGACATCCAAAAAACCCTAACCTTAGGAGATGAAGTGCCAAAAGTCACGTGGGCCCCGTTTGGGTAAGTTAGTACATCAATTTCCCGAGGTTGCAACTTTTGCATGAAATATCCATTTTAGGAACACAATATCTCGTTGGAAAGGTCTATCCGAGGGCTACACATTTTGCTAATATATGCCAATGGCCATTTTGATAGTGGTGAGCCCTAAAAAACACTGTTTAGGGCCTCAAAACGGCCCTGCAAGTTAGGGACCCAAAAAATAGGGAAAAAAATACCAAAATGATCCAATTGGAATAGGTGGGAGGCCACTGACATCCATCTAGATAATTCCTCCCCCCTTAGGAAGAAATGGTCTCCATTGCATTGAGTTCCCCCATCAGATGAGGAAATTTCTGCTGAATTTGGCCCTGGGTGAGCCACTTGCCTTGGTGTAGGAGCTGACCTACTTTGACAACTCGATAAAGCTGGATCCTTTGCTGGTGAGTGTCCTTGATCTGTTTGTCCACAATATGATCATTGGATTCCTGTTGTATGCAGTCAGGATTGAGCTCTGTTGGTGTCAGCTGTTCTGCTATCTCTGAGGTGTCCAATAATGGTGGGAAATACGGTCGAAGGATATCCACGTGTAACACTGGGTGCAAGCCAAGTAAAGGAGGAATCTTGAGCTCGAAAGCATTATCACTGACAACCTTCATGATGGTGTACGACCCATAATGGAGTGGGCGAAGCTTCCGATGGGGTCTTGTAAGGTGCTCTTTTTTCAAGTGTAACCAAACTTTGTCTCCCACCTGAAATTTATGTGGCACCCGATGTTAATCATGGCGTTGCTTGTACTTGTCATTGGACTTCTGTAGGATATTTTGAACCTGTTGGCGGATGTGCTGGATCTGATCAATGAACCAGGTGACTTTGTCAACTTCAGTTGGATCAGGATATAAGTCAGTCGAGGTGACCTCAAGGGGTAGTGAAACATCTATGGGACCCAATAGTTGGAATCCCAACCCCAATTGAAAGGGGCTATGGCCGATTGAGCTATGAAGGGATCAGTTGTAGCTATGCTAAACATAGGGGAGACTCTCATCCCATGTGCGAGGGTTCATGGAATTATACATGTGTAGGATATGCACGATCATTCGATTTACAACCTCGGTTTGTCCATCTGTTTGGGGGTGGAAGGTCATGGATTTGGTGAGCTTGGTGTCTAGCAGCGACTAGAGGCTTGACTAGAATGTGTTGAGAAATTGACTGTCCTGATCTGAGACAATGGTTTGTGGGATTCAAAAATGTACCTAGACTCATTCAAAGAAGATCTTGGTAATGGCCTCTACTGTGATTCTCTTCTTGCAGGCGACCATAATCGCCATCTTAGAAAAGAGATCCACAACCACAAAAACACAGTCATTTCCCCGCTTGGTGGATGGGAGGCCTGACATGTAGTCCATTGAGATGGATTCCCATGGCCTATCAAGAGTAGGCAGAGGGGTGTACAGGCTCTATTTCTTAGTGGCCAGTTTGGAAATCATGCAGGCAATGTAGGACTTGATATACTTGTTGACCTCCTGTTGAAGTTTCGACCAGTAGAAATGTTTCTGCAACATTGCCACTATCTTTTCGATGCCAAAGTGTCTTGCCACTTGAGTGTAGTGGGATTCCCAGATTAGCTTCGCTCACTCTCTTGATGGAACACATATATGGCCCATTCGACACAACATCCCTTCTTGAAGATGGAAATTAGTGACAACTGCATTTACGCCCAACATTTGGTAGGTGGTGGCCAAGTCCGGGTCTGTCTCATAGAGTTGGGGCCATCCAGAGGTCTCATGGCTACAAGAGTCTATCATAGTTGTGATTTCCATGACTAGCAGTCTGCTGAGGCAATCAACGATGCGGTTGGGGCTTCCCATTTTATACTTGATGTTGAGGTGGAATTGCTGCAAGTACGTGGACCACTTCTGATGGCGGTCATTTTGCAATTTTTTTTGTGTCTACATGAACTGCAATGGCTTATGATTAGTGTGGATGATTGTATCCTTCCCAAGAATGTAATTTCTCCACTGGCGACATGCTTGCAAAATGGAGTACATTTATTTTTCATAAGTAGGGTACTTACGTACAACATCTGATAGTGTCAAACTATGATAGGCCATGGGGTGGCCGTGCTGAGTGAAAATGACGCCCACAACATAGTCTGAAGCATCTGTCTCGATCTCAAAGGGATGCTGCAGGTCTGGTAGTGAAAGTATTGGGGCTGAGCACATGCGCTGCTTCAAATCATCGAACTCTTGTTGTTGGGACCGACCCCACACAAATTTCTCCTTACCACCACCCCTGGTTACTTGGCTGAGGGCCCATGCAATATGGGAGAATCCCAACATGAATCTGCGGTAGAAATTGGCAAGGCCCAAGAATCCAAATCTCAGTGAGTGTGGTTGGGGCTGGCCAGTCACTGATGACTTGGATTTTGGTTGGATCCACATGTACGGCATGATTATCAATGATGTAGCCTAGGTAATGAACCCTGTCCATACCGAAGGAACATTTTTCCAAGTTGGCGTAGAGCTGGTGCTACCGTAGGGTGTGCATAACCTACTGAATATGCTACAAGTTTTCTTCCCAAGTCTTGCTGTAAATGAGGATGTCATCCAAATACAACACTACAAAAGTATTGGTGAATGGTTGCAGGATATCATCCATCATCCTCTTGAAAGTGCTCGAGCATTTGTCAAACCAAAGGGCATGACCAACCATTCAAAAATACCTTCCTTTGACTTGAAGGTAGTCTTACATACATCTTTCTATTCTAGCAGGACCTGGTGGTAGCTAGACTTTAGATCAATCTTACTGAAGTATTTGCCCCCCGTGAGTTGATCAAGGAGGTCATTGATTCATGGAATCAGGTACTAGTTTCTGACTGTGATTTTATTAAGGGCTCAATAATCAATCCAGAGTCACCAGGTTCCATCTTTTTTTCTGTACCAGCATGATTGGGATCCCACAAGGTGATGAGCTGGGATGGATGTGCCCCTTGTGGAGCAGTTCTTGGATTTACCGCTTGTTCTCCTCATTCTTTAATAGAGAGCAGCGATAGACTGGCCCATTGGGCAGCGGTGCGCCGGGGGTTAGATCGATGGGGTGCTTGACTTGACAGTGTAGAGGTACCCTGATAGGTGAGGAAGAGATATCTGAGTATTCTTCCATGACCTTATCTACTTGCTTCTACTATGTGGAGAGGTTGGCTGCAGAGACCCTGGATGTGGCTGTGATATTTTGCTCATTCTGAGAGAGAATCATGAAGAAGACAAACTTCCATGTCTAAGAGATGACCTTTCTACATTGCTTGGCAGAGATCAAGGAAATAACACTGGGTAGGAATGCCTCTGGTATCCTGTACAATTTCTTCTTCAAAGTAATAATAACATTGGGAGGCCTAGACTCATATACAACATGACCGTTTCCATAAATATGGTTGGACCAAAAGAACATTACAAACTTTGAGAGGGGAAACATCACACAATACCTTGTCTTTGAAGGGATTGATGCCGTATGACAGGTGACATTGTTGGTTGATGCAGATGTCGCTTCCTTGGCGTAGCTATCCTATAGTTTAGGGTTGCGGGTGCGACGTTGTCGACAGGGCAAGTCGCTTCACAAACTCTGTTGGGATGAGGTTCTTCTGGATACCGCTATCAATGATGAAGTGCAATGGGGTACCTAACACCCACATCTGTGAATGAAAAAGGTGCTTGCCTTCCTATGGCTCATCTGGTTCACTGGGATGGCGCTTGGTGGTAGCAATGGTAGCAATGGGTTCTGCGTCTATGATCCTTCTCCCCCTTTCTAGTTTTGACTCAGAGTTGGAACCCACATTTGATTCAGAGGATTTCACCTCAGCCACCAACGACTGCTTCGAGCGACAATCAACAATGTTATTCCAGGGGCTCTTATGGAAGTCATACCACTTCTCGGTATCTTTCTTTGTCTTTCCGGTGTCCTTATTTTCTTGCGACCTGAACTGATTGTCCTGAGGTTGTCTGTGTTTTCTCTGTCCTTTGTTCTGCGGGTTGGGGCCACCCTTTCGTAGCTTTTGTTGTGAGGGGTTCCCAGGCCCAAATTGCTGCGTCTTTTGTTTGGGCTTCAGCTCGATTTTGGATATCATATCGGTAGGCCGCGCCCAAGCATGAGATGTCCAGAAACTCCATTTCATCTTGGATGTATCTATGTAGATTGCTGGGATACTTGAGCACTAGATGTCACTCAGAATCTTTGATACCCATCTTGGTGCACAAGGTATAGAATATATTTGTGAACTCGGGCACCACATGGTCTCTTTCCTCCCACAACATTCTCCATTTTGTGTACAGGTCGTCATAACTTCCAACAAGGTAGTATTGTTCCTTAATAGCATCCCTATAGGACTCCTAGGTGACTACGACTGTAAATAATGTGGGTTCCTCTGTTTCCTTTTGCTCGCAGAAATTTTCCCACTAATCTTTGACATGGGGGATGACTTTGAGGAGTGCAAAAGTAATCTTTTCTCTATTCGAGAAGTTATGGACAAAGAAATACCCTTCTAGCAGATTCAACCATTTTTCTACCACATCTGCATCTATATGACCTTCAAATATAGGAATATCGAAGTTTATTTATACCTTGAAGGGGGCGACACCTTTGTTTGAGGAAGATGCGTCACTTGTTGGTAGCCGCCGAAGGATTTGCGCAAAACTATCCATCATCTCGTTCCTCTGTTGCATGAGGGATTCCTTGAGAAACATTTTGAAGGGATCTCCCATCCCATCGTCTTTCTTTTCTTTGGTCATGAGAGGTCGTTTGGGCATGCGAGAGATTTTTTCCTCAAGAAAAACAAGCTCGAGACCCAATTCTTTGTACCTTGACCTCGTTGGGGACATGCATTAAGAATGACAAGGAGCATACCGCTCTGATACCACTGATCTAGAATATATTTGCAGAACTAAATGAATACATATTATTATCAAAATATGCTTAACACATAATAACAGATATACAGTAAAACTGGTTTCTATTCAATAAGGAAATAAGATGAAACTGTAAAATGCAGCGGAAACAAGCTTGCTAGAATGGTGGCAGCTTATCTCTGAGAAGAGATGTGACGACTGTGCTCATTCACAATAATATGATTACAATGAGGCTCTGAAGGCCTTTTTACAATAAACAGGAATATCAAAAACCCTAGACATCCAAAAAAACCTAACCCTAGGAGATGAAGCGCCAAAAGTCACGTGGGCCTCGTTTGGGTAAGTTAGTAAATCAACTTCCTGGGGTTGTAACTTTTGCATACGATCTCCATTTTAGGTGCACGATAGCTCATTGGAAAGGTCTATCCGAGGACTATAGATTTTGTTGCTATCTATTCCAGGTCAATTTGACTATGGCGAGCCCTAAAAAATGTTGTTTAGGGCCTCAAAACAGCCCCGCAAGTCAGGGACTCGAAAACTAGGGAAAAAAACTGCCAAAATGATCCAGTTGGAATAGGTGGGAGGGCACCGACATCCATCTGGATCAAAGGTTCTCAAAACGGTCACCCAGGGCCCCCACAATCAACACTTGAAAAATGCTCCAAAAGAGGTAAACATCCAAAGACCAGAGGAGCATGGTAACAACCAACGGTAAAAATGAATTTCTGACCTGGTTTGATATTTGATATGTTCAATTAGGTCATTTATCCTTATTATAAAGTCTATTTTTTGGGTTTTTTAATATTTTTTCGAGAAATTACTAATATCTTCTGCCCAAAACAACTTGATTTTACAGGAATTTGAGCGGATTTCTTTCGATGACCTTGTAACAACCAATGAGCTTAGTCTTTGTTCTTTCTCACGCTCACAAATACATGAGAATGTAACCGAGTATAATTTTATCAATTTTTCAAAATCATAAAGGTTATACAAAAAAGGAACCCCTGGAATCTCCTTTAAGCTCTTTTCAAACTCTCTAAACATGAAAATATTTCCGAGTGATCTTGCTTCCTTTCACACTCGTTAAAAGGTTCGAAAGGGCGTCTAATAATTTATCTCTTTTTCAGACCTCGAAGACTAAAATTACAAAAAAAGGCAACCATGGAGTCGCCTTTAAGTTATTTTTAGACTCTCTAAATATGAAAAACCACCGAGTTTTCCTTCTCTGGACTCGCTAAACTACACATTGAAGGGCCCATATGGGGACGAACCCTTACTTATTCTTGTTCGTTAAAAAAAGGAAGAGGAACTTACTGAAGGTGAGTTATATTAGGCATGTGTTATACTCCTCAAGCTCTTTAAATTAAAAAGACGTACTCATCTATTTGGATGGGAGAAAAAATTGAAGGAAGTGGGTCAAGTTTCTTGAAAACGTTTGTGAATAGCTCTTGTAGTCGCCCTTGAACACATCACTGGTTTTAACCTTCACACTAAACACTTGGATAATCCACTAAAAATCTGCACTGAACCAATCCTATGAGTCTTTTCTTCACTCCTTTTAACCATCCAAAGAATGGCTCAACACTTGCTGCAATATTTTTTGGTCCACTCTGCATTTATGCTACCAAGTCTCATGTCATGCCTCAGTGTTCAAGGGAAGTTTCCGCTTCGAGAGTCAACCATCTACAAAATTAATAGTTTCCATACTCGTGTTAGTCTGTGTTCATATGCTATATTTTCTCACTTTCTTGTGTCAGTTTTTTGTCGATGATGAAGGGTACATCAAGGCCCTCCTTCGATGAGTCTTTTCCTGTCGACTTCAACACATCATCCAGAAATTAGACTTAGAAACCAGTTAGTACCTTGGGACCTGCATGCCTTAATGGCAGGACTCCTTGATTCCAACAGTAGGTTTACATCATTGACCTCTGATTGGATGATTCCATGAATGTTCGACCTCATCTCATCTATTCACATTTGCTGGATTGTACTAGGGTACCTTGGGAGTCATTGACATCATTGGTGATTTCCCTTGCACTTGTTAACGATTTACCTCAATGAACGATAATCAAGTGGTTTCTACCATGTTCGACATCAAAACATCTATTCACATGGCTAGATTCGTACCACATCAATATTGAGATGAAGACCCTGAGTTGAGCATTCATTCTGATATGTGCTTTTCCCAGGCTGCAAAAGAAGTCATTTGAGCATGATCATACTTATGTTGTCACATAGATCCACGTTGTATTGGTATATGGCTATGTTTTATCATCTTGTAGCTCCACTGTGTATTTTGCGTGACTACGATCAGTTCATGTCATAGAAGTACATATACACATTGTATCTTTGGTGGCCATACCCTTAGTCAATATCATCATAGATCGACAATGTATTTATTGGTGGCCATACTTTGAGTCATTTATAGTCTGAGCATGTGTATGCCAGCCTCAGGATTGGAACACAAATTAAAATTGTTTTATGGTTGTCTACAGGTTCTACCAGGTTCCCTGACTCCATACCCTTACTTCGAAGAATCTATAAAGTGTTTCGACCATCAACTTTCATTTTCTAAATTCACACAGTGGGGGGAAACCTGTTACACATCAAAATTCCTAATTTCGATAATGTAACATTCTCATTGTTGTAAGTGTCGCACTTTTGTCACAAGTGTCATAAGTGTCACATTCTCATCACGTAAGTGTCACATCACAAACGACACCTTAGAAAAACTTGATACAACACCTAAATCATGTTAGAAGAAGAATCCCCATCATTTGACAGTCAAAACAAAGTGTTTTCTATGGGAATTGGTCATCTTGGAAACTTTTTGAAGATCAACGCTCCCCTTCTCATATGTAGGGAACACTAGTGCTCTTTGTCTATCTAGCAAGGAGCATTGTGGTGCTCTATTTCCCATTGTAAGGGAGTGCTGAATTGGTTGAGAAAATCTTGTAAGAAATCCCCTTTTTCTCTAAGGACAGCTATGGATGGATCGAGTTGGCTTGGCTCGAATCTAACCCTTAGGATGTATCTAAGGGAGATATCACAACTGATGGTGTCATATCCTAAACCAATCCCAAATATAACCAAGGTGGCTGATCCTGTCAAATCCTATAAATGGAGGCATTCTCATGGTGAACAAGGAGAATAAATAATCAACAAAGCATTGTCATTCCAATCATGGATCTTTTGAGCAAGGAGTTGGACGAGGAGGACTTGGGGAAGCTGCTGCAACATCATCTGAATATTTTAAGTGTATTTTTAAAGTTCTCATCAATATACTTGGCCTATTTCCTTCTAGTATGTGTTTACATGTACTTTTCTATGCTTGTTTTAATCTTTCATAGAGAGAACGATTTTGTCTAATCCATTAGAGTAGGAGATAGTCATTTGTCTCTTGTGATCCATTGCATGTACTATTCAGAACTTGCAGATTCAAGCAACATGGACAAACTTCGAAAGTGAGGTACATCATACTATCCATCCTTCTCTCTCTTTCGATGGGTATAATTAATCTATAGGAATGGTAGTGTCCAAAGGTAGTTTTCTCTCTTGGTAGAGGGGTTTGTACGCCAAGGGAAGATTCACTTGTTCGCAGGGGAATTATTTCGTAACACTCCTTGGTATCCGAAAGTGCACCCATAACTGTTCAAAAAACTTTTTTGTTGCTTCTTGTCCATTGATTCTATTTGTACAAGGCATGAGAATGCACGTATTGCTGAACCTGTCAACTACCACAAATAGATAGTGATGTCCATTGGTTGTTGGTAAACCTCCCAAAAAATCCATGGAAATTATTTTCCAAGGTCAAGTGGGTACATGTAAGGGATGGTATAAACCTTGCTTCCTATTACTAGGCTTGCTGGTACAACAAAGTATGCATCCTCTAATATACCATGCTACATCTTCTTGCATTCTGGGCCAATACACATACCTTTGTAAGTTAGCAATCATCTTCTCAACACCAAAATGTCCTCCAACCTTGGAGGAGTGAGCCTCTATGATCCATGCAATATTTCACCTTTAGGAACACATAACTTTTCTATATTATAGAGTAACCCATTCTGGAGATAATAGTTATCCCTACCGTCACCTTCTTCTATACAAATTTGACCTTGTAGTTGCTGAAACACCTCCTTGAAGTCCTCATATTTTGTGTATGCCTCTATGTATGCACATGGGTAAAAGGCTTGATGTGCATCAAATTCCCCAAAGATGTAATCTTGGATGTGGGTGGCCTTGAAAGAATGTCTACCAACCTTTTTGTGATTCCCTTCTTATACTTGATGACTAGATGAAACTGGTTTAAAAACCCCATACAATTGTAATGTCTATTTTATTGTAGCTTAGTCTAGGCCTGCAAATACTGTAGCTGCTAGTGATCTGTGTGGATGATAGTCTCCTTGCCCATTAGATAGTACTTCCACTTCTTGAAAACTTGAAATTGGGCATAAAGTTCCTTGTCATAGGTAGGGTAGTTGAGAATTGCTGCATGAAATTTTTTAGAATGATAGAATACACACCTTCCTCCTTGCATCAAAATTGGTCCCATGGCATGCCGACCACTTGCATCTATCTCCACTTTGAAAGGCTTTTGCAATTTTGGTAATGTGAGAACTGATGCTTGACTGATCTCTCATTTTATCTCATCGAAATCCTTCTGCTGATTCTTCCGCTACTGGAAAATTTCACCGCTCGTTGTTATGGTGTGGAGTGGTGCAACTGCTGCTGAAATGTAGCTATGAACTTCGAAAAGTACTTTGTTGCCCCAACAAATATCTTAACTTCAATGACAGTTGTAGGAATTGGCCATTTCATGATGGCTTCCATATTTGCAAGATCCATCTTGAGTTTCCCTCCACTGATCACATACCCCAAATACACCAATGACGGTTGAGAAAACTCACATTTATTGAGGTTAGGAAACAACTGGTGTTTTTTCAGGGTCTCCTACACCTGCATAAGATGTGATATGTGCTCTTCCTAGGTAGATATATAAACCAAATGGCATGACCAACCTTTCATACAAACCTTAACTTGTCTTGAAGGCAGTCTTCTAGGTGTCTTCTTCTTTGACACGTACTTGGTGGTATCCCAATTTTAGATCCAACTTGGTGAATTACTTGGTGTGCTACAATGAGTCTAGAAAATCATCGATCTTGGGTAGAGGGTAACAATTCTTGAGTGTAATATTGTTTAAATCTCTATAATCTATACACATATGCTAAGTCCCATCCTTCCTTAGTGCTATAATTATAGGTAACCTACAAGGTGAGGTGCTCAATTGAATCACTCTCTACTCCAACAACTACTGCAACTGCTTCTTCACTTCATTTGCTTACAAAATGAGGTCTATATAGCCCAATGTTAAAAAACAGGGAGTCTGGAAATAACTATATTTTGTGCTCCACTTCCCTCTTAGGTGGTATCCCTTTAGGCTCCTAGAACACTCTTTTATATGCTTATAAAAACTCCTCCAACTAATGTCTCTTCTCTTTAGTACACCCCTCTAGGGATGCTTTTACTCTTATCGACTCATCATCAGACTGAATTTCTCTTAAGAAAATTTAAACACATTTATTACTAGAACTAATCAAGTTCTTGGCTTGGTTGGCAGTTACCATCGAGATCTTCAATTTACCTTTGTGTGCGTTGATTATGTAGGATTTCCTATCCTTGATCAAGTGATATTGTTTGGCTCTTGCATGAATATTTCATCCCTATTATACATGTAGGGTCTTCCAAACACTACACCACACATGTCCAGGGGTACTGCATCCAACATCACTTTATTAATAAAGTATGCACTTATAAAAACTTTAATCTTGCACTATTTCATTACCTTGATCTCTACATCCTTGTTTACCCAAACCATTGGATAGGGGCTAGGATGATCACGAACCTCTAATCCAAGCTTGCTGACCAAATTCATTGCTATGAGATTAGCTTGTGAACTAGAGCCACACAAAGCATCTATGCTAGTCTTATTAACCTGGATGTTGATGCGGAAGAGTTTGGTCATCTCTTTCTCTTCCTGGTGATGAAGGCTACTTAGATTCAATTCCTTCTGCATTGATGTGCAAAAAATATTCTCATCCACATCAGATTTGATTTTGACATGATTGATCGAATCCATGGTTTGAAGATTATTTTTCTTTGCATCCTTCTTGCGGTTCTTCGGGTTCAGCTCTAGATGTAGTTTCCAACACTTTTCTTCAGTGTGACCATCAATATTGAAATGGTTACAATGGTTGTTGGTATCATTGCATTGATGTGAAGTGGTCGTTGTCTTGTTATCCTCCCCCCCCTTTGTTAGGTTAAAATTGACTTGGTGGGAGAGTCCAAGTTGTTAGGTAAAAAATGGTGGTTTCATGCACATGGTATTATTGGTGACTCGTGGTTTTTAATCCCATGGATTGCCTGTAATGAAAGCCTTTAAAACATTGGTGATACTCCATTGTAATGGGCTAGGATGTGAGTGCTGAAGACTCACTTGGTCGGGGCTAGGAGATTAGCCGACTTGGACAGGTTTGGTCAAGTAACTAATAGATCTATTAACTGGTTTTCTCGGTTTGGGTTTGTTATAGCACAGGTTGTAGGTTGGGAAAAGTGTTACACATTATTTTGGTCACCCTAGTGATCAACTGACGACATGTGCATAACTCACTTCCATGTTCTCTGAAAACACTAAAAGAGACTTTCTCCATGATAAAAGTGGATTAGCTTTTCTTCTTTAAAACCTATATCAAAGGACATCATCACACCCTGCTCTATACTTGGGGTGTGATGATGTTTGATCATTGCACACTGCACCAAAGCTGGACTACGTCGTCGTCACAGGTTTCCTGTGCATATGGTGCGATGATTCTTAAACAAGGGAAAAGTTAAAATTCACGAATGTTCTATAAGGGAATATTCTAGAAGATGAGGTGACCTTCGATTGGTTTGGATCTTACTCACTTCTCTGATTTAGTGGGATCATCCTAATCTCCTCATCCATCCCTCTTTTACCTTATATAACGAGGGATATCTTATGGAAAATTCTAAGGTTTGCAAAGGATTTCTTATGCATGAAAAATTCTGCTATAGATTATACTTGAGATAGCTTTCCGTTAGCTCTCTAAGTAAGATTGTGGATCTTTTTCATCGAGGCATTGGAGAAAAGGTGTGTGTGTTGGAGAAAAGATCCATTGAAAGGGACCTTGCAACATCAAGGCATGGGTTGTATTCTCCACCTTCCATTTAATATAATGCAACCATACATTTCTTCCCTATTAAAGTGTCTTGACTTTTATTGTATAACTCCTTGATCTTATACATAGAATTCATTGGAATATATATATCTTTGTTCTCTCTCTTTGTTGGTTTGTGCTTCTTAAACAAGTTCACCATCCCACAAATCCAAATATGGATCGACAAGGAAGATACTACTGAGGATCAAACATCATTTAAAAGGAATGTCATTTGTCCCTCTCTGAACTAGTTTATATGACAATGAAGTCTAAGGTGAAGTTTGTATTTTGTCTTGTTTTGTTCTAGTTTCCCATGGAAGTTAGGGAGATTAGTTTGCGTCTGTACTTACCGATTTGTCCGATAACAAAAATCCTAACCCAACCACAAAGGCAAGTGATACAACTAAATAACACTACACCCAATGTCACCTTGATGTAGGTCCTGCACTTCAAGGGTGACTAGGTCACTCTAGGGAGGTGATCTCGGTAACCCTAGGGGGAGAGATATGGATAAAGGAAAGTGTATGGAGAAGTCCCTCGAAAGGTCAAGTGATGGAATCAATAATTGGTTGAAAAAGGTAAGTGAAGAGGGGGAAATAGATCCCAAGTAAAGAGATAGTTGCTAATGCACCTGTACCTGCCTGAGACACAAGAAAAGACACTTTTCCAACCAAGTATAGAAATGTATCATCAATTTAAGCTTTCTGTCCCTAAAATACAACAACATACAAGTTTGGAAATCAGCAATAAATGTTACACTAAAGCTACTTTAAGATGTTATATTTACTAGCTAATTAGTAGGTGAGTTAGGTTGGCAAATATCTAGGTTTAGGCTAGGGATTGATCGATGGTTTAGGGCTGTCACAAGTCTTAATTTTCTGTAGAAAATTGCAGACCTATGGCTATATATAACTAGAGAAATTATCAACAAACTTAATGGTTGGATGTTAGTGCTAGGTGGCCCAAAACGTGCATCCCATCTAGGAGATTTAGAGGTTGAATTTTGGAGGAAAGTTAGGGGCTGGTTAGTGAGATATTAACACCTAGGGTTAGTAACTTTTTGTAGCCTTATGGATGTATAAAACAAGTTAGTACAACAATTTTATTTGTGGGTAAAAGAGGACGCCCTAGGGAGGTAAGACTCAAAGCGTCAAGATTTTTTTTGAAAGAGATAGACTTATAATTTGCAAAAATCACGATTCCCAAGGCAAAAATTTAATATCTCCAATGCAAAAAAAACATGACTAGTGCCTTCAAATATCGGGTTAATGGAGTCAAGTAAATGAACTAGATATGCTACTTCCTTGGGGGTGTAAACCCTCTTACTTCCCAAGGAAAGTATCTCTAGTTTGGGTTTGAGACTGACGGGTGTAAATCCTCTTACTTCCTCAAACAAACCCTTGCAACATCAATAAAATTCAAGCAATAAATGATGAAGACTAGAGTGGGGGTGTAAATTCTCTTCATTCCCACTTATCTCCTAGCAAAATAATCCTTGACTTGAAACAAATGATAACATAAGAGTAAAAACCATACCAAATCAATAATATGCTAAGATAATCCACCATAAAAGCTAGAAACCATTCATCCAAGGCTAGCACCTCACTCCTCCATCAACCATTCACAAAATATAGCCATAAACAAGTGCACAAGAGACAAATATGCCAAATGTAGTGAAAATTCCAGTTCAAGTTCTCTCACAATGGAGAGTTATATCTTATAAAATGAGATCTTAGGATATCTATTTATACAAAATGTAGCTAACATAGTTTTTCCACATAATATTAGGGAAAACACAATATTAGGGGTCAACAACCCTAATCTTTCCCATTTTACAAAATAATATTAAAAAATTCATTTAAAATTTCACTTTTGCACAAATAAAACCCTAATTTTACATGGACATCACCCTTTAGGGGACGTTTTGTCACTTGTAACAAGTTGTTGGTGTTGGATAAGAAATGGTAAGCCTCCAAAGGCCACGTGTTAAACATATATGCAATCTCCTCATGGTCAAGACCTCATTCTCCTCAAAACATCCATGTGTCAATGAGTGGTAACACCACCACCAAACCCTAGCCCCCAAATATGATGTCATGCCCTAGGAGGTGACATTTTGCCTCTCCCAGGAAAATTGTTTGGCAAGTGAAGCATGGGCCAGGTCCATCTAGCTTCCCTATAGGCCTCCAAAGGCATCTCTCTCTCATTGGACATGCAGGCCTATGTCATCCATCCTGTGGGATGCTTTCCCCCATGGAAGCCCAAGATGGGCTTTTTCTTCCAAAACTGGTCACCAACCTGTACCTGTAAGACAAATGGATACATCCTCCAAAGATCTCAATTCAAATCATAATTATGAGTGAATTAAGTCAATAAAAGAGCCATCAAAGCATGTATACCAGGACTATATCATACAAACATGTGCTTAAGAAACTAGATATTTTTCCAAGTTTGGTTGTGGGAGGGTTGGCATGGTACTCTTTTTCAATGGATAAAAACCCATAAGTCTAGGATAAACCCTATCTGAGTCATGTGAATGAAGTGGAATGGATGGGGGAAGTACTCAATGGGAATGGGGTTCATGATATGCAAGGGTCCATAATATCTCATTTATGGGTGCCTTTATGGAGGGTGCACTGCACCTTCGTCCATAATGCATTATTTCCAAGCCCATCAATTGCCTTTTATCTTTATTTCTTTGCATTTTCTTTCAATGTAGCATAGAGTGAGTTGGAGGACACTTCGTTGGTGTGGTGACCAGATAAGGGTAGTGTCACCCAAAATTACTTTCACAGAAATGAGAAGGCTGGCTCGTGATGAGACCCCATTTCCCTCATCCATGCAACTGAGAGTCATTACCCTATTTTGGTGGCCAAAAATGTTAATATCATGTCATTAGATACCCATGGACATGAWATGATGGTTCATGATGAGACCCCCTATCCTTAACTAATCCTTTAAGCATTTTTATTTATTCTTTTCATGAGGTCCTTAATTTCTTGTGGGGAATATTTTCACTGCTCTCTCGGGATCCCTTGGGTGAATCATCTGGAAGGTTTCTTTCATTAKGATTTTAATTTTTTCCAGCTAACTCCCCTTTGGTCCTTTATCCCTTTCTTCCCATGAAATGAGGAATGGTCCCTTCTAGGGTCAGTCTACCCCAAAATCCCAAGAGATGGTGTTATGAGGGAAAAAATGATGGAAAATGGTAAGTATGGATGGTAATGGCATGATGACTCATCAAAGTAAGCTCCCAAAAACATCCCATCCTAAGGGTGACCATCTACTTGAGTTCCCAAGTCAACCACCGACATTTAAACAAGGCAAAGGCATAATTTCCAAAGCAAATGTCTCATCATAAAAAATAACCTTTGATACACAAACTTGAATTCCTCAAATATTAAAATGATACCCACCATCATATTTGACTTGTACCACATGTAGCAAGACCCACATGACATGTGGTGGCAAGCTAGTGTGGATGATGACCAAATGATGGGTCACTGTGGTGGTGATGAGGGTATCTATTTGTGCAAAAGGATACTGCTAGTCACGTGGTCTCTCGACACTCCATATCTGCAACCTGAGGACCTCAAGACATAATCTCCTTAGTTATCCACAAATGGAGATAACATGGTTTTCTAGGATAAAATCTTGTTGTTTCTATGTTCTTGGTTATTATTTTTATTTCTCTCGCATTTATTTCCCTTCATTTGGTATTAAAGCGATTATTGACTTTAGGGGGTCACCTTTGCAGATAAGAATTTGGCTTGGTTCTGTGATAAACCTTGTTACAGTGGGAGCTTTGTGGTACTGATTCTTGTGGTGAAGAGAAATGACAAGTAGTTCAAAGATAAAGATTCAAAATTTAAATGGGAAAAGTTTTGAGTTGTGAAAGCTCAAGATGGAAGATTTCTTGGTAGAGAAAGATCAACAGGTCATTGTACATCTAGGTACTGCACCTACAAGAATGTCAACAAAAGACTGGGCAATTTTGGATCATAAGACAACGAGCACAATCCGGTTGTGTCTTTAAGATTCATTATTATTGAATGTGTCAGGGGAAGCTAGAAACAAGGATTTATGGAATAAGTTAGGGGATTTGTATTAGTCTAAGTCCCTGGTAAACAAACTGTTCCTGTGCAAGAAGATGTTAACATGAGGATGAAATATGGAGACTCGGTGACAGATCATTTGAACGCCTTTAAGAATGTTGTAAGTCATCTATTATTTGTTGATATTCAGATTTTTGATGAATATAAGTGTATCAATTTACTATGTTCTTTACCCAATTCTTGGGATAGTCTATTTGTGGCCATAGGTAGTAATGGAACTACTTTAAGTTTCGATGTTGTGGTCTCATCCATGTTGTCAGAGGAGATGAGGCAGAAAAACATGGAAATCCAGAGCATAGATGCCTTATTTGCAAGAGGATGCTCCCAGGAAAGAAATATAAATAAGTCTTTAAGTGGGAGATTTAAATCTAGGGGAAGATCTAAATCTCTCCAAAAATTTGTAAATGTATGTTGGAGATGTGGAAAATAAGGGAATTAGAAGAAAAAATGTAGATCTAAAAGTGTTGAGAGAGGGAAGGGATCTGATGATGCCTATTCTATAGAAGCAACAACCTCTGTAGACGAAGGAGGGGATGTGTACTTGGCTTCTTCAAGCACACATGTAGATCATGAGGCATGGTTGGTCGACTCTAGTGCATCCTTTCATATGACTCCTCATAGGGAGTGGTTTTGTGAGTATGAAAGGTATGATGGGTGTGATGTTTTTCTGGGAGATGACTCGACAACCAAATTTGTAGGATGAGGAAAAGTCAAGTTGAATGTCATGGATGGTAGGATTAGAACACTCCTTGGTGTTATTCACATTCCTAGATAGGCCAGTAATTTGATTTTTGTAAGCAATATGGATTATGTAGGTGTAAAAATAGTATTTGAGAAGGAAACCTGTAGGATTGTTCGAGGAGCAATGGTGTTGTTGAGGGGAGTTCAATTTGGAACTTTGTATAATCCACTAGGAACCACTATTAGTGATGGGTGAAATAGTTCCATTGTTCCTGAGATTGGATCTAAAGAGTGAAAAACTCCTATAACATCTGGAGAAAATACTATGTTGTGGCATCAAAGACTGGGGCATATTGGAGAGAAGGGCCTTCAAGTACTACACGATAAAGCTATGGTCGAAGGTATCTCCAATTGATCTCTGTATTTTGATTTTTGTGAACATTGCTTGTGTGGGAAGCAAAATCGTGTAAGATTCTCCTTTGGTGCTATGAGGGTAGAGGAAATAGTACAATTGGTGAAAGTGATGTGTTCATACCTATGTCGGTTCCATCACTGGGTAAACCTGTGTACCTATGTTTCATTTATAGATGAATTCTTGAGGAATCCATGGATTTATTTCGTCGGGAATAAATATGAAGTCTTTGAAAAATTTAAAGAATTTAAGGCTCTTTTGGAGAATCATACATAGAATAGAATTAAGTATTGATGATGGATAATAGAGGAGAATTCTATGGAAATGAATGCAAACAATTCTATAATAATTGTGGTATAACAAGGTATAAGACTACTCGATACACACCTTAGTAGAATGGATTTAAAGAAAGGATGACCATGACACTAATGGAAAAACCAAGGAGCATGCTCAGTGGTGTCGGGTTAGTATAAGAATTTTTGGTAGAGGCAATGGGTATTACATGTTACCTGGTCAATCATTTACCCTCATCAATGCTGAATAACAAGACTCCACAAGAGGTATGGACTGGTAAGAAACCATCTCTTACACATCTCAGGGTATTATGTTGTGATGCCTATGCACATGTTCCAAAGGAAAATATAAGCAAGCTAGATAGAAATGATTAAAAGTGTATCTTTATTGGATACAAATATGGTATGAAATGTTAAAAGCTTTGGAACCCAAAAAATAAGAAGGTAGTGTATAGTCAAGATGTGTTAAAACCCAAGAGAGAAATAACACAACAAGAAAGTATGCACATAAATGGACACTGGATATTTACCATGGAAACCCTTAATTCGGAAAACCAACACCTAATAAATATCTATTAACCTTGGAAAAACCATCTAAGCTAGGCCAACAATGGCCACTTAAGGTTTCTTACAATGGAGTATCTCAAGCCATTATATAGGATTAATCAATTACAACCCTAATTCCTTTACCAAAATTAGATTACAATGAAAATACATGCATGACCTTGAGATAGCCATGCAAAGACATGTATTGAGTGGAGATAGCCATGCAAAGACATGCATTGAGTGGATATAACTGATCTGAAAATGAAGAAGACTTGTATCTTTTAAATTATTTGTAAGTGTTAATTATGTGTGCTTGGGAAAAATGATAAATTTAGAAACACATAAAGTAGAGAGTTTTCACACTGAAGATGCACATAATAACCAACAATAACAACCATCAAATTAAACACATAACACAACAAATGATAAAGGAGTTCACCCCTCTCTTGGGATACATCTCCTGGTCTCGCTTCCAATGGTTTTTTTTAATTATTTGCTCAAATTTCTAAAAATAGTGCTTTACAATGCTCAAAATGCCAAATAGATGGCTCCAAAACATCCAAAAACCCCTAGATGGGCTCTTTCTGCACCTGGTTTGGCCAAAAAATGAAGAAGTTATCTTCTTGGAAAATTTCCCCTTCAAGCTTGCTGTCTCTGGTTCTATAATTCACACCTATGTGTGACCAACCTGGCTCCCACAACGTTACTAGGCCAAAAACACAGCACATGACACCGTTTTGAGAAATGGGGTGAACTATCGATTCGTTAGTGGCCTAGCGCGACGGAGGTGAGGATCGCATGGTGGGCCATATGGCCACGTCCAAGCACATATCCTAACCCTTGTCGAATAGTGGTTTGAAAGTCCCGTGCCAATGGTCATGTGGAGTGGCCATATAACATAAAACCTGCACCTTCTGGGCTTAACTCGATGGGCCAACTCCTTTCCAGGCCATAGGTTCTGTGGAATGGTCTTATAATAAGAAATAAGGGCTAGTCTTTGCACCTTTCGGTTCTCGCGCCAATGGTTATATGTAATGGTCGTGTGTTATATAAACTGGGGGTTGGGGCTAAGCCCCAACCCTTTCCGCCGCCAACCAAACCCAAAATCTAATTCAAATGAATATAAAGGAGTATAGGGGTAAGTAACATTGCGTAGGCGGGTTGGTAGTCCGACCTATGTGGAGACTATGCCAATTTCCCACAAGGTTAGGGGTTCGACCCCCACAAACTACATCAAATTTTATGCACTGGAGGGGTGCCACGTGGCAGCCCATGATTGGGCCACGTGGCACCATATCACTTGCCACCCAAATGCCATGTGTCAGCAAACCACTGGTCCATGTACCTGCCAAATTGCCTACCCAGTCAGCCTGCCAACTCAGTGCCTCTGCATAGTGGCCAGTCCACGTCACCTGCCACGTGTGGGACTGTACCATGCCATGTCAACACTGTACAGACTGTATAGTTAGCAAAATTTTGCCTTTTTGGAAAAATGGACAGAACACGATATCTCACTCATAAGACATCCGTTTGAACCCATTCAAGTTGTGTTGGGATCATGAGGACGAGGCCTACACACATGTCCATTTTGAAGCAATTATGAGAACTTTGATTTTTGAGCAAATTTTGATCCCATGGATCAATAACCATTTGAAGACATGATATGTTGTTGATGTTGGTAGCATTAGACATGTAATTCCACATAGGTCTAAGTGTCTAGATGTGTGGAAGTCATCCAAATCCTTCTACCTTAAGTCTTTACTTTAATTAAAGGAATTATTAATGTAAAGTGATTTTATTAGTGAGTTGAGTTTTATTTAAATAAATGCTTTAATTAGAATTAGTGAATTAAATAATATCCATTGATCTCAAGTGACGTGAGAAGTAATATCAACCATCAATCCCTTTGGAGATTAGGGTTAGGTCATGAATCAAGATTATAAGAGCAAGGCAAGAGTGAAGGAGGATAAACTTTTGATCGAGAAAAAGATTGATTGACATAGAGAGAAAAAAAATACTTTTGATCAAGGAGATATTGGATAGGTGGAGAAGGACTTTCATCTAGAGATTAGGTTAGGGAGAAGAGAAAACACTGGTAGCTACAAGAGGGTTTCAATATATTGGAGCCGTAACAATAGAGTTGCACTATATGAAGTTGTTATACAATATTTGAGTGTGTGTAAGTGGGTTTTCTTAAGGAAAGGTGTGTACATCTTGGGAAACATGAAAACATGAGGTCGTACAATAGATCAGGAGTTGCTAGGGTTTGCAGGTAATGTTCATAGTTTTCTGTATTTCTGTGGGCCATTTTCCTAGGTACGAGAGCCATTTAAGCTTTGAATTTATTTGAATGATAAACTTAGTTGATGGAAAAAATATATTTGTGTATTGTGCATGATGTTTTGGTTTCCAGTATTGCTTCCACTATCTTTATTTGAGTTGAATTTTCCAACAAGTGTATGTTGTTTTGTGAGCTACTAATTTGATTAACAACAAGGAAATCACTAGATAACAAGATACATAGCTATCAGATTAGGGATTTCAACATGGTATCAAAGCAGTCGCTATGAGAGGAAGCCAGATCTCAGATCCATAACAATTGATAACATATCTATTAGATCTGCAAGGAGATATTAGTAGATCCATAACCAATTGTAAAAAATCAAGGGTTGAATTTCAGTGAAACAACAGTACTGATGTAGAACTAGGGTTTTTCAGTCATATAGAGTTGTACGTAGGTTGTAGAAGGAAAAATTGAGTACATATATGAGTTTCTTTGGAGAAAATTGTGTATCTATGGGTTGCAATAAGCAAAGTCACATACATACGTGGGTTTCAGTGGTGACAAGTGCATACAAGGTCATATAGGTTAGTACAAGGGTAGTTTCAACAACAAGTTATTTCTAGGGTAGTTTATCAGGTCTAAGGTATGTCATCAACAAGTATGAGAATTAAAGACAGATTGGATGGATCATCCAACTTCCTATCTTGGAAAGCAAGAGTTAATTTGGCATTGAAGGAGTATGACCTTTGGGAGTTAGTGGAAAAAGTAGTTGTTACACCAACAAATCCAGTAGCTTTGGTAACTCACGAGAAGAAGGAGATCAAAGCCGAGAGTGTTATATTAAATTCAGTGAAGGATAATCTAATTCCTCACTTATTCGAGAAGAAGATGGCCAAGGACATGTTTGATGTCCTGGTAGGATTATTTTAGAGCAATGACATGAATAGGAAGATGGTCTTAAGAAATAGACTCAAATATGTGTAGATGTCTAGATCTGACAATGTTACCAACTATTTCATGAGGATCACTTAGGTATGTGATCAACTTGCAGCAATAAGGGAGAAATCAAATGATGCTGAGCTCATGAATTTGGCATTGAATGGTTTTCCAAAATCATGGGAACCATTTGTCAAGGAAGTTTGCGCTTAGGAAAAACTTCCAGATTGGCAGAGGCTTTGGGATGATTGCATCCAGGAAGAGACTTGGGAGGAGTCTAAAATCAACAAGCATGGAAGTAGAGATTAAAACCTGGTCCTTGTTAGTAAGACAAGGAAGGGAAAATTCAAGGTTTCCAACAAGAAGGGTAATAGTGATGGAGAATAATCGTTGTCAGGGAAGAAGAAGGGCTTGAGTAAAATCAATTGCTTCTCATGTCATAAGAATGGATATTATGCATCTAAGTGTCCAGAGAAGAAGAAGGGAAGATGAAATACACATAAAACAAACATCAATAGAGATGCAATTAGATGAGTTTGCAGTGAAGTTTGGGAAGGATTTCTGACCAATTTATTTCCTTTCTAGTAGCACAACTACCGAGAGTGCATGGTACTTGGACAATGGTGCATCTCATCATATGAAAAGAGAAGGACAGATATTTAGCATTTTTATGGAGAGGGACTCATATGTTCATGTGGAGCTTGGTGATAATGCCAAGTTTGCAGTGAAGGTAGAGGGAACAATTAAGTTCCATGTTGAGTCAGGAGGTTCTTTTGATGCCCAGAATGTGCTTTATGTACGAGGATTGAAGAAGAATTTTCTCTCAGTTTCAGCGATGGAGGAGAGGGGTTTTTCCATTAATTTTTAGAGAGGGAAAGTACCCATATGTCCAAAGAAAGATATCCCAGACATAACAATGGTCATTGGGGTTAGATAGGGCACTTTATATAGGTTGCAGGGCAAGCTTGTTCAAGATTTGGTACATGACAACGACAACCTATTTGAGATATGACATGCCAGGTTGGGACACCTACACTACAAAGCATTTTTGATTCCGAGGGGGATTTTTACAGGTCTTCTAGAGTTTAGTATTGAGCAACAAGGAGTGTGCAAAGTGTGTGCACTTCGCAAGAATGCCAAGGATGCTTTTCCAAGTAGCAAGAGTAGGTCCAAGGGGATGCTAGATATTATACATTCAAATGTGAGTGGGTTTATGTCAATAACATCATTTCATGGCGTGTCATATTATGTGATGTTCATTGATGAATTTTTTTAGGAAAACCTGGATCTTCTTTATGAAGATCAAGGATGACGTCTTCAGTTGGTTTCAAGAGTTCAGGGCTCAGGTGGAGAATCGTTCAAAGAAGAAGATCAAGGTATTGAGTTTTGATAATGGGGGAGAATACACCTCCAATGACTTCAAGGATTTTTTCAAGGAGGAATGGATCAAGAGGTAGCTAACAATATCATACAACCCTTAGAAGAATGGGGTTGTGGAGAGAAAGAACTGGTGCATCATCGGTTTTTCTAGGGATATGATACATGACCAAGAGTTTCCTATGTTTCTTTGGGCAGAGGTGTGTAACATGAAAATATGTGTGTAGAACAAGAGTCCTCACAGTATATTGGGGGACAAGATTCTAGAGGATGCATTCTCAGGAGTGAAGCTAGAGATAGGACATTTGAGGATATTTGGTTGTCTAGTCTACATCCATGTGCTTGTGGATAAGAGGACAAAGTTGGATCCTTTAGGACAGAAGGGTATATTTTTGGGGTACAATGATACCTCAAAGGAATATTGGATCTTCATACCAGTGCAGAGGAAGACAATTATGAGAAGATATGTTAAGTTAGAGGAGAAATTGGCATCTAGGAGATCTCAGGAGTCATGAACAACGATAAAGAATGAGGAGAAACATGCTCTGAAGGATGAGAAACAATCAACAACCTCTAGTTTAGGGATCCATATTTCAGGTGGGGCAGAGGAGTTATCCCCTTCCAGTTATTTCAGGATACCCAAGTAGATATTATAGACATTGAGGGATGTTGGTGAGGCTCCTAAGAGTACAATCAGAGAGTGCAGACCTCCGAGGAAGTTTATGAACTATATGGCACATATGAGTAGCATCATTGATGTTGAGCCTTCTAGTTTTGAGGAAGCAACAAATCAATAGGTTTGGTGGGATGCCATGGTAGAGGAGTACAGCTATATTATGAGGAATGATATTTGGGACATAATTCCTAGATCGAAGGGGAAGTTAGTTGTGAGTTCTAGTTGTCTCTACAAGATCAAGCATGCTGCCGATGGTAGCATCGAGAAGTTCAAGGTGAGGTTTGTGGTGAGAGGGTTCTCCTATAAAAAGGGAGTGGAGTATGAGGAGACATTTGCTTCAGTAGGTATGATTCTATTCAAGCTGTTATTTCTATTGCTTCAATTACGAGGTGGAGGATTCATCAAATGGATGTGAAGATAACTTTCCTCAATGAGATCATTAAGGAGGAAGTATATATAGAGGAAACTTAGGGATTTGAGGTATATGGGAGGTATTCTCATGTGCAGGATTAAGAAATACTTGTTTGAACTCAAGTAGGCACCTAGAGCATGGTGTTTTAGGATTGACGAATACTTGCAGAGTATGGGATTTACCAAGAGTGAGGAAGATCCTAACTTGTACTTTATACTTGTTGGGTATGATCCACTCATCTTGGTTTTGTATGTGGATGATTTGTTTCTCGCTTGTTCATAGGATATTATTGTAGGGTGCAAGGCATATTTAACTACTAAGTTCTGGATGAAGGACATTGGATTGATGTATTATTTCTTGGGGTTAGAGGTATGGAAGGTATCGAGAGAGATTTTCCTTGGTCAAGGGAAGTATGCAGTAGATTTATTGAGGAGATTTAGGATGGAGGACTGTAGATCGATGGGTGCACCTATGGTAACCAACTTGAAGAAGGTTGTCACTTCAGATTCATATTTTGTTGATCCCAGGATATACATAAAGCCGATAGAGTCCTTGATGTATATGGTTACACCACGACAAATATATGTTTTGCTGTGAACACCTTGAGTCAATTCATGGTGGAGTTGACACAGACACATTAGATAGAAATGAAGCATGTTCTTAGGTATGTGAGAGGTAAAGTGGAGTATGGATTGAGGTATCTTGAAGATGATGGAGTGGAGTTGTAGGGATATACAGAATCATATTGGGAAGGGAGTGCAATAGACAGAAAAAGCACCTCGGGGTGCTGCTTTAGCTTAGGATCAATAATGATTACTTGGTTTAGTAGGAAGCATACTTCTGTATCACTCAATTCAATAGAGCTAGAGTATATGGCAATTAGTATGGCTAGCTATGAAGTCATTTGTCTCTGAAAATTTCTTACATGGTTCTTTTATCATGAGTTGGAGCCTACGATGATATACTATGATGATTAGATTTATATCAAACTCTTGGAGAATCCAATATTCTATTACAGGTCCAAGTATATTGAGATCATGTATCACTTCATCCGAGATAGAATCCAGAAGGGAGTAGTGAAGCTTCAGTATGTTTCCACAGATGACCAGGTTGCAAATATTCTGACCAAACCCTTGGTTAAAGGGAAGCTTGTTTTCTTTAGGCACAAACTTGGAGTGGTGCAGAATACCTTCCTCGCTAAGAGGGAGTGTTGATGTTGGTAGCATTGGACAATTACTTCCACACTGGTCTAAGTGTCTGTATGTGTGGAGGTTGTCCAAATCCTTTGACCTTGTGACTTTACTTTAATTAAAGGAATTATTAAAATAATGTGCTTTTATTAGTGAGTTGATTTTTATTTAAATAAAATATTTAATTGGCATTAGTGAATTAAATAATATCCATTGATATCAAGCGAGGTGAGAAGTAATCTCAATCGTCATTCACTTTGGCAATTAGGGTTAGGTCGTAACTCAATATTATAAGACAAAGGAAAGGGTGAAGGAGGAGACACTTTTGATAGAGAGAGAGATTGATTGACACAAAGAGAAAAGGAGGAATTTTTCTCAAGGAGATCTTGGATATATGGAGAAGGAATTCCATCTAGAGATCAGGTCAGGGAAGAGAGAACAAAGGTAGTTGGAAGAGGGTTTTGGCATATTTGAGTTACAACAATAGGGTCATGCAGTATAACATTTTCGTACAATCTTTGAGTGTGTGTATGTGGGTTTAAATGGAGAAAGGCACGTATACATGGGTTTTCTTAAGGAAAGGAGCGTACATGTTGAGAAACATGAAAAATTGAGGTTGTACAATAGATTAGGAGTTGCTAGGGCTTGTAGGTATTTTTCATAGTTTTCTATATTTATCTGTGGGCCATTTTACCAGGTATGGGAGCCCTTGTAAGCTTTGAAGTTATTTGAATGATAAGATTATTTGATGGGAAAAATATCTTTTTGTATTGTGCATGATATTTTGGTTTGCAGTGTTGCTTCTGCTATATTTATTTCAGTTGAATATTCCAACAAGTGTATGTTGTTTCATGAGATGCTAATTTGATTTAAAAATAGGAAATAACTAGATAACAAGATACCTAGGTGCCAGAGTAGGGATTTCAACACATGCATGACATGAAGACAACCATGCAAAGACATGAATGGGGTGGAGATATCCATGCAATGCCATGCAAAGATATGCATGATGTGGAGATATCCATGCAAAGACTCACATCAAATACAATGGGAAAATACTATGGGTCACCCAATATAATGGGTTCATAAACCACTAACGATAAACTCAACATTGACCGAATAAACAAATCTATGACCGAGTCAAGATTAACCCAACATTCCCCCTTTTAAACTTGACTTGGGATAAACACATACCCCCCTAAAAGTTTATACACCAAGTATTAGGAATACAACATGACCCCCTATCACCAAAGTCTATGCCCAACTTTGATACCATGTTAAAAACTAAGAGAGAAATAACACAACAAGAAAGTATGCACATAAATGGACACTAGATATTTACCCTGGAAACCATTAACTGAGAAAAACAACACCTAATAGATATCTATTAACCTTGGCTAAACCATCCAAGCCAAGCCAACACTAGCCACTTGAGCTTCTTACAATGGAGTATCTCAACCCATTGTATAGGCTTCATCAATTACAATCCTAATTAATTTACCAAAATTAGATTACAATGCAAAGACATGCATGACCTTGAGATAACCATGAAAAGACATGCATTGAGTGGAGATAGCCATGCAAAGACATGTATTGAGTGGATATATCCATGGGAAGACATGCATGGACATGCATGGCATGAAGAAAACCATGAAAAGACATGCATGGTGTGGCGATATCCATGCAAAGACATGCATGATGTGGAGATAGCCATGGAAAGAGATGCAAAGAATTACATCAAATACAATGGGAAAATACCATGGGTCCATAAACCACTAATGGTAAACCCAACAATGAATGAATCAATGACTCTATGACCAAATCAATATTAATCCAACAAGATGTGGCATCAGATCAAGGAAAACCTAGACTCTCTAGCGAGAGTGGGTTGATTATGAGAGTCATGGACAAAGAGAAAGAAGAAAGATTGTTGGTACATGTTGCTAAGCCGAGTCAAGCATAGGTGGTGGCTGGAACTAGGGCCGTTTGAGAAGAATTGCATGAAATATGGTAGTTTCAAAATCCCTGGGTATGTATTTTGTTATTGTTGTTCTTAATAGAAGTTGCTTGTAAAGGCTTTGTGCCCACCATTTTAGGGAACAATTGGAGCCCCTATAATAACATTTGGCATGATCCATTTCACATCTTGGAAGAAAAACCTTGAGTAAATGGTGGCTATGGTAGATGCGAAGGACAAGGGAAGTAGTTCTTTGAGGTTGTAAAAGATCCATATTGAGCCTAGTCAACTCAGTATGCGAGTGCAAAGTTTGTTAGAAATGTATACTCTAACAATTTGAAAATCTACCAAGAAGCGAGCATCAAGAGCTCGAGGTGAAAGCAATGAAAAGAGCTGAGAGGATGGAAGCATAAGTGCCAGGATAGTAATAATAAATTTTTATTTATTTTTATAATGAAGTTGAAAATATTTATTGCATGTAAATGGGCATACAACTGTAAGATCTAGTTAGTCATGTGTACCCCTAGTAACTTATTGGTAAAGTCTAGACATAGACCTAGGTGATAGGGGGAGCATGCTGGATTCCCAAATACCTTGGTTATAAAATTTGAGGGGGGTAGGGCCTGAAGGTGAACGATGCAGAATCACTTGGCCAGTTTGGATAGATTTGGTCATGGGAAACACCGAGTCATTTTTAAAGGGGGGAATTTTAGGTCAAACTTGACTCGATGAAAGAGTTAAAATTGTTTGGTAAACAATGGTGGTTTCAGGCACATGGTATTATTGGTGACTCATGGTTTTAGAGCATGTGGATTGCATGTAATTCAAGACTTTAAAAGACTGGTGATAGTCCATTTTAATGGTCTAGGATGTGAGAGGTGAAGGCTCTCTTGGTCGGTGCCAGGATATTGATTGATTTGGTTGGGTTTGGTCAAGGACCTAATAGATCTATTAGTTGGTTTTCCTGGTGTTAACTCCCAAAGTAAAACCGTCTTTTCGCTTGAACTTTGTAGAGGATATCCTAAGCTATTGGTCGCATGCATGCTCAACTAGTTTTTGTTTTCATATTTCAATAAATTTCTTGATACTTGGTTTATTCAAAGGGTGCAAAAAGGAGACTTTCGGTGGTTTGGGCGAGCCCCCGGCGTGCTCATTAACCACCGAAAATGTTTGATTTTGTCAGCAAATGGCCGATTTGAAATACAAAGCAACCGCCGAAAGGGTTTGGTCGAGCAAAAAGAAAGCTCGTGCTTTCGCACGAGCCATGTGTCAAAGCGCTGAAATGATTGAAGTTTCAAACCGTCGATTAGCCCGCATTGGAGGACATGATGATCGTTCGTGGTTTCAAACGAAAGGTTCCATATTTCGGCGCATTATCCTCAGCACGTCATTTCCAAATCTTTGCTAATCAATGACAGTCAGTCACGATCGCACGGAATCCCTTCCCTCTCAGCAACAGAT